>VDFB02362961.1:118584-146620 GCA_007258455.2 Sequoia sempervirens | reverse complement strand
TTTTTCTAATTTATGTTTGTGAATAGGTTGTGTATGCTCTCCTCTCATCTCATAAGGTAATATTGAGGATCAAGAGTAAACTTTTTAATGATCTTAGTGAAACACTTTTGAGTGATCTTAGTAATCAAAATCAAGTGTCCATTTTTATTTTTCACTTTCCCTAGGGGGTTTAGTGGCTTAGATTTCAACACTAAGCATTATCCCAAATATTATTTAACCTTAGTCTTAGGTTTCTTTTTTATTTTTGTCTCATTTCATAAGATTTAGAAACTTGGCATAATCTTGTATGCTTTAGGGATTTTATCCTTGCTAATATAGCAATGTTATTTCTTTTCATTGTATTATTACTATAATTATTTTTTTCTAAATAAATAAACATTTTAAATTACAAGTATCTTAATTGTGGAAGTTTCTTTGGTTTTTTTATAGATTTATGTGCCTATGAGTTGACTATTGCTCTATTATCTACATCTTACATTGATCCCAATGATTGTATATCCTTTTCCACCCATCCATTTCCCAAGACCAATGTCAAGTTCATTAATAAGGGTTTTTGGGAATATGAGTTACAATACACATTCCATATATGTTGGTCTCTCTCTCCCCATGGTCCTATGGTTGACCTAGAATGAAATAGAGAAAAGATTGCATCATGCTACAATATGGTTCTACAACTTTTGTACAACATGGTTTCTTAGTTGATGAAAAATTGAGAGATCCTATAGTTCTTTGCTTCACACTAAGGAAGGATTTACATATTATTTTCAAAATAATGAATATTCTATAGCCATCAAAATGTATAAACATATGAGATATCAAGGTAAGGGCCTAGGGATTCATTGGGAGAGGATCCTCAAGACCATCCAAATCCAAGAAAATTCCACCACTTGGGGACTATAATATATGCCCTAGGATGAGCAATTTGACAATACTAGTGCCTCCTCAAAGATAATTGGAAATGTTTCATTTGACATAAAAATATTACAATAATTGTTGTTCATGACCCATATGAATACTTAGCCACTACCAATATCTTCCATGAAACTACCATTCTCACCATTGATCTTGATCTCAAATATATTGACCTCATTGTTTGGGACCAACAAGATAACATATTACTAAATATCTTTCAAAATAAAGAGGCACTCTCCAAATTTCTTAGACTCTAAGACCTCATTCCATAGGGAGACATAAGAATTTTTTCAAGGTGGAACTTGACACATCCACATAGTTTTGGGGAGTACAAAGATTTATCTCAACTACAAAAACTAAAAAAATCCAAAAAGTAGAACCCATCAATATCCTTTGATGAATATTAAAAAGGAATTCCCATGTTTGAAGAACTCAACCTTCCATCAACACTTGCACAATTGAAACATGGGTCAATTTTTTTGGTTGGTGATGCTATAGAAATAAATCTAAGCATAGAAGATAAACCAAAAATCATGCAAATCATAGCTACCATGGCTACCTTACTCAAATACTTATCCAATGTATTCACTTGGTCCTATCCCAACATGTCAAGACCCTTCTCTAGTTGTTCATCATCTTATTTTCCAACCTAACGTAAATCAATAAAACAAAATTTGTATAAGGTGCACCCCAAGATTGCTCACCTTGTTAAAGAAGAGCTACATAAATTGTTGGAGGTAGGATTCATTTGGCAATAATATTATTATGGATGGATCTCTAAAATTGTACATATGAGAAAGAAGACCAAAGGAATTTGAGAGTGCATACTTTTTTGGTATATCAACAAAGCATGTCATAAGGAATATTTTCCCTCACCCAATATTGCCTAATAGTCAAATTATCATAGGACAAAAAATGTTATTATTCATGGATGAATTCTCTAGTTATAACCAAATTTAGATAGAAACTAAAGATTAATATAGCATATGAAGATCAACATAAAATATAATCTATAACTCCATGGAGATATTTTTTTATGAAGTCATGTCCTTTGGATTAAAAATTGCTAGGGCATCAACATGCAATGATTGTCATATTTCATGACATACTTCACCAATATGTCGTAGACTATGTGGATAACATAATAAGGCCAAAATAAGATCCAAACATCTTGATGTCCTATAAGGTATCTTGTAAAGACTTATAGGATACAAAGTTTGTTTGAACCACAAAACATGTGTATTTGAGATAACTATAGGAAAATTGTTGGGGTATATTATTTCTAGATGGGGTATAGAGGTCGACCCTACAAAGGTAAAAGTTATAATAGATATGCCTCTACCCCAAAACCTCTAGCAAGTACATAGTTTATAATAAAAGAAATAGGCCATTAGGTAGTTTATCGCTCAACCAGTCAATAAATTTCAATTGTATTCACAACTTTTGAAGAAACATACATATTTTCAATGGGATATGTCATGTCAATAGGCCTTTGATCAAATCAAGCAATACTTGGCCAATCAACCTATCCTCATGGCACCTACAAAACCAACCTGTTTTGCTATACATTTCAACAACACATGTTTTGGGTTTCCTACTTGCACAACATGATGATCAAGACCAAGAAAGAACCATTTATTATGTAAGAAAAACTTTCGCTAGATTGGAGCTAATTAACATCCTTGGAAAAGGCATGTGTAGCAATGGCATTTTTATCATAGAAACTAAAGAACTACAAACTTACTCATACAATCAAGCTCATGGCTAAAATTGACACACTTAGTACCTCCTTTCAAAAAAAAAAATTTGATGAATGGATAAATGGGCCATGTTACTCAATGAAATTAACATCAAGTATGTAGATTAGAAATCCATAAATGGACAAGTGATAAAAAATCAAGTGCAAAGGTACCCTTGGGAGACATTCAACCACTAACATTGGACTTTCCTATTGAATCTATCCTCAATATAACATCACATGAGTGGAAGCTCTATTTCAATGGGCCCTTCACTACTTGTGGCTTTGGGGTAGGAATTGTGTTCCTCACACCACAAGGTTACTTATTCCCTAAAGATTTCAAAATTGACTCCCCTTGCACCACTAACATTGTAAAGTATGAGGCATTGACTTTAGGACCAAAATAGTAGTACAAAGGAATATTCAATGTCTACTAGTTTTGAGTGACTCTCAATTAATCATTAGGCAAGTTAATGATGAGTATTACACAAAAGATGACAAACTCATCCCATAAAAAAAGATGGTTGATAGTTTCAAATAGTACTTCATCAACATATTATTTGAGAAAATCCCTAAATTATAATAATTCTATAGATTTTGTGGCCAAAATTGCTTCTCTTCATGGCATGTCAATAGACTCTCATGAGTGCCAAGTTTTCATTAAATAATTATTCATCCTTACATATGTTATCCCAAAATTTGCAATGGTATGTAATAATATTGGTCCCAACAATCCTTGATATCATAACATATCACTTAGCTATAAAACTCCCCCACCTAACTTTTCATCCAACCAACATAAATCCTTCATCCATCACCCACCTTGTGTTCACCCTCCTTGGTGGCACCCTTCATCATAGGGATGATAAAGCACATGATTAAGATGTATTAGATTCAAACACAACAAACCTAGCAAGTCACCTACTAATATGTGAAAGAAGTGTGTATCTTGTAAGACCCAGATAATGGCATAATCTAAGCCAGGGAGCTCCTTAAAATAGGTTACTATTGACCCACAATGAAGCAGTCACCTACCAATATGTGAAGAAGTGTGTATCTTGTCAGATACATGAAGATTTGTCCACACTCCATCTTAATCTTGTAACCCATCACTAATCCTTTGACCCTTTTCCACTTGATGCATGGAGTATATGTTTTATAGATCTCACACCATCACAAAATGAAATACTAGAAGTTTACTTATATATATTTCAATCTGTGGAGAATGTAGCTTTGTGCCAGTCTTCATTATAAAGATTTCAGCTTTACTGTGTTCGATAGAGTTGAGATCTTCCTGTGATTGTCAATGAGGAATGAAGTGGGTTCATTGCATTTCATGTTTTTTGAAAATTTTGCAACGGTTTCTGTGTTGGGCATTGTGTTGAGTTGAGATCGTTGCAGGATTTTCTTAGTTAGAGAATTCACCACCACACAAAAAGGAATGGTTCACAACTCTCTTATTTATTTCTTTCGTGTATGTTTGTTCAGATCTTTACTACAGTCGTTGGAATGTCAAAGATCTTCATTATAGTTTTTCACTCTACAATTATTAGCACACTTTAAATGACTGTAGAAGCTAACAAAAGGAGTGGTTACATTGTTCTGGTTACATTGTTCTTTAACTTGGAAAAGGAAAATAATATGAACATTTTCAAATGTTATAATGGATAGATTAAATAAATGGTGGTGATAATATTGGTAAATAAAATAAATGTATTTAATTTTGGTTTTAATGTTGATGAGATCGGAAGAGATAGTGCATAATGATTTATTATTTTTATATTATTGAGATGTTTTAGAGAATTGTTTTTAAATAAAAATAATAATAATTGTTGAAAGTTCTAAGTCAATTTCATATTGTAAAATCATTATGAGTTTAAAGTGAACTTTGGAATTAATCTATATTTTGTGAATGTATAAAATCAATCTTTGGGGTTCTATGATCCAAAAGTAGGCTTGTCTTATTTTTGGTATTTGAAAATTATAATAAACGAATTGTCAATGTGGATAAATACTTTAGAGGATCTTGTTAAGTGAGGGTTGAATGTTTTACTCAACCAAAGTCCTAGGCAAGATGATTTAATGGCTTGTGAAAAAATGTTGAAGACATTAAACAACCATGCAATATGTTTATTTGTTGCTAAGTATGTAGATGTTGATGTGGCATTGGACACAATACTTGAAGATCTAGTTCTAGATTATTCCTTAGTAAATATTAGATCCTAGATGATTATGTACTCAACAAAGGAGGAGGTGTAAGATTCCTCAATAGACCATTGTAATCATGCTAACGATATCAAAATATTGGTGGGTAAATACATGGAAATGAGGGGCCAACATGAATTCAAAAGTGACCACCTTTTTCCTTAATCAACAAGAACTAAACTTTGATAAGTAATTTGGGATGACTACACTCAAAATTTTAAGATGTGATAAGAACAATAAAACTTATGTTTAGAATCTATTTTCTAAAGTACTATTTTTTAAATGATGGAGATTACAATGGTAAACATTGAGAGCACACAATTTGGTCATGTTTTTGCCACAAAAGATAATATAGCACCAGATGGGTTTCCCTTGTAGACACTTAGAATCAATCTCTACATTCTAATCTAATATCACCATCATCTCATCACTAATCCTATATCATTCTCATACTAATTAATTAAAAAATTACTTAATTAATTAGGTTAACCCTCTCATAATATTTAACTAAATAAATAATACTTATTTAATTAGCTTTCTCCCAACATTAGTTCATTACATCAATCATATTTATTTAGTTAACTAAGCTAATGGCATACCTATCCATCCCATCATTTAAAAACTAAAATAATTTCTCCCACCTTATATCTCTAAAATCCTCATTACTCATTTAAAAATACCATGTGCAAAGTCAACCCAACTTTGCAACCTAGTCATCCATTAAAATCTAATGTAAGAGGGGTTCTCAACAACCCTCTTTTCTGAAAACAAACATTCAAACAACCTCAACAGTGCATACAAATCAGCAACAAAGTTTCATGAAAATAATTGAAATTTTCAACAAAAGATCTTCTCATTATGGAAATTTGATTACATAATCAATTTCAGTCATCAAATGATTGATAGGAAGCAACACATGCCCCTTACATAATCTGAAAATGATTCATAAAATATACTACAGCAAAAAGCAACCATTGTGCTCCATGAGCACCTCCAAATCTGCACCTTCTCCTACAATCAATCACCTGAAACCCTTCAATCTTCAACAATGGAGCCTTCAATCTTTAATGGTTCTCATAATCCTCTCAACCTACAACAAAGGTCTTCCAAAACCCCCTTAGAGAATTCCACGCCAAGATCTCCCTTTCTCCAAACCTATTGCAATAAAGGAATGCCAAAACATGCAATACAACCCTCCCCCAAAACATCAAAAATCTATTTTTTCCCCTCCAATTAGAAAATTCACGACCACCTCCATGGAATGAATGGTTTCAAAGATTAAAAAATCAATAAATTCTTTTTAACTCCATTTAGTAACTCCCACAAACCCAACACCCAAGTTTGCTTTTACAGATTTTTCAAAAAAGTGCAACTACACCTCCACTACCCCACTTGCCAACTTACATAACAAAGGTGGAATTTATTTTATTAAATTAAATTATGCCAAATTTATTCAAATTAACCCAACAACATGAAATAAAAATGCAAATTCCAAAATTTGGATTTTTTTGTTAATGCAAGATTGCTAACAACTGTGGATGCTCCTACATCAAAATCAATTTAATCATAGCTATCCATATGGTCACCTTCTCACTAATCAAAAAATTAAAATCATCTCAAGCTATCTTGGCCTTCCATCTTGAGGTAAAATCCTAGACCTTCATATTTTGGACAACCACCATCACCTTACCTCCATCTCGCACCAATCAAAACAGTCAAAATGATCTCAAGAAATCTTGGGCCTCCATCTTGAGGAAAAATCCTAGCCTTTCATCTCCCAACCTCCAACCAACTTGTCTCCATCTCTCATTAATGAAAAAGTTAAGATAATCTCAATCAATCTTGGCCCTCCATCTTGGGGCGAAATCCAAACGTAGGAGTGGTTACAATGTTCTTTAACTTTGAAAAAGTAAATAAATTATATTTCCAAATATTCTAATGTATAGATTAATTGAATGGTGGTGATAAATAAATCTTAAGAGTGATATTGATAAATAAAATAAATCCATTAAATTTTAGTTTTAGTTTCTATAAGATTGCAAGATATGTTATATAATGATTTGTCATTGATTATATTATTGAGATATGTTAGGCGACTACTCTCAAATAAATAAATAAAATTTTTGAAAGCTCATAGTCAGTCTTATGTTGCAAAATTACTATGGGTTGAAAAGTGTAATTTGAAATTAATGTATATCTAGTGAAATCATTCAAACCCATGTACAAAATTGATCTTTGGGTTTCTACAATCCAAACTTAGGCTTGCCTTATCTTTTGGCATTTGAAAATTATAATAAATGAACCAATAGTGTGGATAAACACTATAGAGGAGCTTGCTAAGTGAGGGTCATGTTTTCCTCAACCAAGCCCCTAGGTAGGATGATTTAAAGTCTTGTGAACAATAATAGAAGACAACAAACAACCATACAATATGTCTATTTATTGCAAGTATGTAGTTGTTGACGTAGCATTGAATGAAATAATTAGATCTATTACTAGATGATTCCTTAGTGAATCTTAGATCCTACATGATCATATAATCACTAAAGGAGGAGGTTTAAGATTCCTCAATGGACCATTATAAATATGCTAACATTATAAGAAAATTGGTGGGTAAATGCAAGAAAATTAGGGCCAAAACAAAATCAAAAGTGGTGATCTTTTTCTTTAATTCATCAAGAATAAACTTTGATGAATTTACCTACACTCAAAATTTGAAAATTTGATAAGAACAAAAAAACTGTAGTTTCTAAACTACTATTTTTTAAATGATGAAGATTACAACAATAAATATTGAGAGCACACAAGTGGTCACATTTTTTCCTCAAAATATAATATAGCATCAAGTGGGCTCCCCTTATAGACACTTAAAATTCATCTCCACATTCTAACCTAATATCATCATTGTCTCATCATTAATTCCACATCATCAAGTCATACTAATTAATAGGTTACCCCTTTCCTACTATTTAAATAAATAATATTTACTTAGTTAGCTTTCTCCCATCATTAATTAATTAAATAAATTAAATAAATCATATTTATTTAATTAACTAGGCTAATGTCATAACCATCTATCTCATCATTTAAAAAATAAAACATTTTCTCACACCTTATATCCCAAAAATCCACATTACTCATTTAAACAATTTAAAAATGTCATGTGCAAAGCCAATTTAACTTTGCATCCTAGTCATCTCTTAAAATCAATTTAACCATACTCATCAATGTGGTCACATTCTCACCAATTAAAAAACTTAAAATCATCTCAAGCAATCTTATCCCCTCCATCTTGAGGAAGAATTGGCTAGCCCTTCATATTCCAACCACTAACCACCTTGCCTCAATCACTCACTAATAAAAAAAGTCAAAATTATCTCAAAGCAATCTTGGACCTCCATCTTGAGGAAAATATTGGCCCTTCACCTCCCAACCTCCAACCACAAGTTGCCTCCATCTCTCAACAATTAAAATTTTAAAATCATCTCAATCAATCTTATCCCTCTATCTTGGGGTAAAATCCTAACTCTCCATTCCTTCATCCCAAGTCAACCATTTCACAAGGAATCAAGCATCTTATGTAGGTATATGCTTCCACTTTGAGGTAGACAAGAGAAAAGAAACAATCTTCAAGAAATCAAGAGCATATCCAAGTTATCTTAAGGTTTCCATTTGGTGAGAATTTTCTTTAATCATTGTGTTTTTTAATTCCTTTCTTGCTCAATCAAAGGTAGTGGCAAGGTTTGAAATATGAGTTACATTTCTTTGTGTTTCTTCCCTTTTTTTCTTTTTCTTTTTTTCATTACATTTTGGCATGCCCAATGGGACCTAGGTCCCCATCTAATTTTTGTGGGTGTAAGTCATTTTGACACATTTCTTGTAGGTTTTAGCAGTCTCAAGCCTTTTTTATAAAATGTTGTATCTATTCCTTATAATTATGAGGGTATTTCTTTCATCTTGACATGGTTTTTTAGCTTGTTACAATCTAATATTTATGGTTTTAGATCATATTGATGCATTTTTTTAGGTTGTTGCACTCCCAAGTCATTTTTTTATAAAATGGTGCATGTTCTTTGTGTTGAAATATCCAAGATATTTTTGACGCATGCATTCAATAATTTATGGTGTATGTATTTTAACTAGTTGGAGGGGTTATTTCCCTAGTATTTACAAGGTTATTTAATCTTTTCTATCTTGTGTAACTCTTTGGGCTTGTCCTAGCCCTAAAGATATTGTCTATTGACTAGGGTTATTTTTGGTGCTTGGTAGATTAGGGTTTAAATTATTTCTTGTTCTTTAACTAACATGTTGTCTTGAATCTCTCATTAATCAAGTGATTACAAGTTTTTTATACATAACTAACTTGTCATTGTAGGTTATCTATACCAAACAGGGTTTGTAGGTTGATTATTGTTTAGTAGTTTATATATTTTTTGCTCCTACTTTATCAAATTATAGGTGCATTAATGTATCCATCTCATATATTGCATATGTATTCTATTATCAGCATGTCCATTGCCTATTTGGGTTCATCCATCCTTGAAGCCCTTTTTTGCTTATTTCTATATCTAAGCATCTCTAGCACACATCTGATCCTTAGTATATTCATTCCATCTTGTAGAACCTTCATTGGTAACTAGTCTTGTTGATGGGTGTCTTGACACACTCACAACATATGATGCAAATTCAAATGAACCTACATCTCTCTTGAAAGAAAATCAAATCTTTAAATAAAAGACGATTGCCCCCCAAGGTTTTGGTTGTTAGTTCTTGACATTCTAGCTCACCTAGTTGCCATTGTTTTGTTGTTTTCACAAAATGACTAATATAGTTATATTTTAGAATCTACACTTAAGAGTTAGGTTTTGTAATAAAGCAATTTAAAACAATCCCTAAAAACCTAAAAATAGTTTCCCTTATCTTGAATATGATAAAACGTAAGTTCTAGAAACATCATTTAACAACTAATTTTCAATGCTTACTGCTACTTTTCCTAATTCTAACAGTTTATAAAAGAAAGATCAAAAGAGATAGGGATAGAAAAAGGAATCCTAATTTTGAAATTATGCTAACATGCATTAAACCAAACTTTTCCTAACTAATTTAGATCACAATAGCATAAAGTAAATGCAATCTCCTAAGAAATTTGAACAACTTAGAATTGTAGAATTTCATCAAAGCACCCAATTTTGATGTGGCTCTAACAAGCATTTCTCCATGAAAGCACAAAAATTACATATCAACACACATACATGCACACTCGTAACATAAATTTCACTACGGAAAAGAAACCATGAAATTTGAAAAACTTTATTGCAAAGGTTCCATAAATAAAAATCAATAGTTTCTCCCACTCCCTTATCAAAGCATAATGAGTTACCTTTTACATGAGAAGGTGTTGGAGTAAATAAGTAATCACGTAATAATTAATTAATTATTAGGCCCCTTTTACTTTATTCACTTAAGCTAAACTTGAGAATTGATTTTTTATTAGATTGAGCTAATTATAGTTCATGTTGTCTCATTGCATAGGATGAGGACACTTGTCACAGTTTGATCTAATTCTCACCTAAGGTTTGATCTAGGATGTTTTTCCCTTTTCATAAGGATTCTTCATTCATTGTAAGCAATCATTCAGGGTAATGCATATACAATTTATCAGGTTGCATAGAAAATCCATATTGCTTTTTCTCTTCTATCTTTCCTGAGAGTGTCATAGCCCATTCCTCTAGAGATTTCGGATGGGAGGTGATTTTTGGGAGTTGTGGGTTTCACCATCAACTCCAACAAAAGGCACCAATGTTTAAACAAAAATCAATGGTCAAAATTAATCTAGCATGCATGTTTAGATTAACATGCGTATTATTTCTCCTCTATAACTGCCACTTTTTATTCTACACATTTGAAAAAACTTAACTTCTAAAATTAAACTCAAAAACTCTAATTTGCATGTAATGTCCTCCATTTTTAAAAAAATGATCTTTAGGGTAGTGCTCAAAACTCCTCAATTCAATTCACATTTTAGTTTTCCTCAACATGATGCAAAAACACTTTCTCTACCATAGTTTGTCTATGTAATATCTTTATATGGGCCCATACTAGAGAAAAAAAAGAATCTCACAATTAAACCATTTGCACTTTTACACCAATTTCACAAATTTCAAAAACCATAATCACATGTCCTTGTAAAATTGCTCTCTTGTAGGCCCATAAAAACTCACTTTGATCAACTTTTCGTCCTCACCAAAAATACTTACAAACCATGAAAATGAATAATTAATTTGTAAAAATTAATAAATTTCTTTAAATTTAAACACTTAAATATTTCAAATTTTACGAACTTTGGATCCCAAAAGAACAAAGGACTTGCATTTCATTGGTCACATGTTATGAAATATTGCAAACCTCCCAAATTTAAACCAAATAAACAGTTTATAGCGACTGTAGAGGGGTAAGGAAACAAATAAAGAAATTTTAACTTTAAAGCTCACTTCAAGTTCTTAGAGTACTAATTACAAACCCATTAAATATAGGACCCGTTTATACAGGGGAATGAAGGTGGGGAACTTTTAAGTTCCACGTTATTATTTTGTCTGCCAGGGACATTGAGTTGGGACCAAGTCCCAAGTAGCTTCCCCTGTTGTTAGTCTTTTCATTGTTTCTTCTGCGCTGCCTTTTTGCTATGTTTTCTTGGGGGGACCATTTTTATTTTCCTTGAAGACAAACTGCCAAAACGGCTTAACTTTCAGCAACAGCACATTGTAATAGTCCTTTGCAGGTTTCAGAGAACCAAGGTAGCAATTATCCTTATCTTTTTCAAGATCTAAGGTGGATCTAATCTAGGATTTCTTCAGATAAGGTGGCCTTGCTGCCATCGATGGAAGCTATACAAAATCATCTATTTGTGGCTAAAATAGCCACTTCTCTGATTGAACTGCTGAGGAGCATTTTCACCCTATGTTTGTTGTTGGGTTGAACCTTGATCTTATTTTTGCTACTTTTTAGATTCCTTTTGTCTTGTTTGATCATTATTTTGCTATTCTCTTGGATGACTTGGAGTAGGATTTCAATAGGAGATCTCCTTGGTGACAGAGGGTGTTTTCTGAGGAGAAGGAGGTGTCCTTTGGGGAGATACTGAAGGTTAACTTAGAGGAGGGGAAGATGTATTCTCAAAATATGAGGGTAAATATTATTTTAGGTGACAACAATCTATGTGATATTGGAGAGGGAGTTCTCTTAGGAGAAGAAACTATTTTCTATATAATTTTCAAAATAGTGGGCCCTTGAGAAGTGCTGGCTTCTAGTTGGCTAAGAGGAGAAGGTGGATAAGGAACAATACTTGGAGGGGAAAGTAAAGGGGAAGGAATTTTCTACAGATCATTGTCAATTACTATTAAAATATCTATTTCTTCAGTTGGAAGTCTATATTTTCCCTCGTATTGTTTATCCATTTTCCAATTCTTTTCAATACTCCTCTAATTCTCTACTCTAGGATTTTCACTTGTCTTTGCCCCCAATCTATTCTTAGAAATAGATTGAAAGAAATCTATTCTATTTTATAAATAATATCTATAACATTTTTATTGTCTTTTATAGCATGTGGTAGTGTGGCTATTGAATGTATTTTCAAATCAAGGGAATTCATTCTATGGTAGTCCCTTTTTATTATTCATAATCATCTTCATAATTTTTCCAAAAGTTTCTAACCTTTCCTTATGCTTTCAAAACGTCTTCAAGCCTTCAATGATAGACCTTGCATTGAATAATGATCTTGCCTCATAAAATTTCAAGTTTGTTTGTTCCAATTCTACCTCAACATTCTTCGTAGCTTGACTTGTCAAACAAGAATACACAATGGGGAATCCAACCCTTTTAATCTTCTTATTTAAACATAATTTGTGTAATCTTGAGAATTATCTGTAAAGATCTAGTATTTACCAATTTATGACTAATATATCTTGGAAGCATGTAAGGATCTTTCTTGCATCCTACAACTCCAATATAAGTGAAATTAGGGAACTGAATGTATCAACTACCAATTCTATTAATTTCACTTTGGGCTTCCATAGACATTCTTTTACCAAAATTCTTTTCTAACAATCTGACCATGTAGAAGATGAAGGCAACATTTACTCTCATAAAATTCTATATAGCTACTTTTATTTTCAGTTGAGTGTAGTATTCATAAACCTTTTGTTGTCCCAACACCATAGTACCTACTATTT
Organism: Sequoia sempervirens; assembly: GCA_007258455.2. Taxonomy (NCBI): domain Eukaryota; kingdom Viridiplantae; phylum Streptophyta; class Pinopsida; order Cupressales; family Cupressaceae; genus Sequoia; species Sequoia sempervirens. The sequence goes on along the minus strand of VDFB02362961.1, from coordinate 133,540 downwards.
AGGGCATAGACTAAGTAAGAAGACATATAAAACCTATTGTTTATCAATATATTTGAAACTTGAATATTTAAAGAAACACCTACTATAGTTAATCAATCAACAAGTTCCTTTACATATAGCACATTTGAAATGAATTGATACATCTATGGTTAGAATTCTCTTTATACCTCTTGACTTGTAACCCAACTCAACAATGTGATGCAACCATTAACTTCTTCAATAAAATCACTCTTGAATAGTTCTTTGTAATTCTAGAAATGATGGCCTTAGGTTTTAGGAGCCACTTCTTATTTACTTAATTTTAACATTTAGTTATGGCCATCATAGTAATTTTGTACAAAATCCACATAAATATTTATATATTCATCCCTAATGGGTAAAGAAAATATTTATATAGTAATAAACTATAGCTAGATTGATAACATTGTATTGCCATTAGCATCTCTAATTTCTCTTTAGTTTGAGTTAACATGTTGAGCACATTCGAAAACCAAGTTAACTAAATGTATTAACACTAGGAATCTTGCAACTTGGACTAGTCCAATAGCTCTGACATTCCTGGACTTCTTAAACATATCATTCTCATTTATTCTAAGCCGCATGTCCTAGGTCTATGAAATTTATATTTCCCAATTCGGTGAATAACTTTGAGGGTGGAACAACTCCCTTAAATTCATACTTCATCTTGGTAGGGGATGTCATTTCCTATAGCAAAATACCTCAAAAAATTATCCATGTTCATACTAAGTTTCTTTTAATTTTCTAATACAATTATATTACAATTCATTAAATGTATCTATGTTTATCTTTTGTTGGTTGTTTTGTTGTTGTTTTGTTGGTGGTTGTTTGTCTTCTTTTAGTTTGGCACTCGTGGTGGTTGGTTTTTTGGCTATTGGGTTGCTGCTGGTAGACTTTTGAATATTTTTTGGAGCAACATTTTGTTTCTGATGTAAAGGGTTTCGGGTCCCTTCAAAACCTATTTTTCCCTATTAATCAAAACTCATTAAATGTATCTTGTAATTAGTTAATATAAAATTATTTCATCTCTAAAATTATTTATGTTTAAAATTCTTAAAAATTCCAGTTCTAAGATTTAAAACATTCAAATTGACTATTTCGGTGTCTAGATGCATTTCAAACTTGGGATTTGGTTTGTAAGTTACATTCATGCTTCAAAACCCAAATTATAGTTTGCAAAAATTGCAAATTGAAAAGACCTTTCAACTTCCCAAATTGCAAATAAAAAATTTGAACCCAACTATAAAAACTAAAAATTACAATGGTGTTTGGTCTTCCCCCAATTGCAATTAAAACACAAACTCTTATTGCAAATTATAAATATAAATTGTGCCATGGGAAAGCCCAAAACATAAAAAAGTCTATTTTTTTTGTTTGTAAATACTACTACTAATGATTTTCTAAGTTTTTCCAAACTTTTCAAAAGCTCAAAACTAGGGCACATGTTTTTTAAAAATTTGAATGCTTAAGACATGAAATTTTGAAATTTCCCAAAATTAGAGCCTAAATTGACTTTTAAAGCAATTAAATTATAGGATTGAACCAAAAAAAATGATAAATATGAATTTTACAAAGAAATGTCAAAGTAACAAATTTTGTAAAAACACTAGTTTTTCTAAAAATGAAATCAAGAAAAATTGGAGAATGCAAGAGAATGCTGCTAAATTACTTAGAATTAGCAAGAGGATTGGAGCACCAAAAATATGGAGTGAATTGCAAGTCACAAAATTTGAAATGATGTAAGAAATGAATTATTTCAAGGTTTTAAAATGGTTCGGATGAGTGTCATTAATAGTCACCTACTAATTCCAAGAAATCACAAGGTTTTACAAGTTTTGTTACTTTAAGTTTTAGAGAATCGAAGCAATTCACAAAATTTGAAATGATGTAAGAAATGAATTATTTCAAGGTTTTAAAATGGTTCGGATGAGTGTCATTAATAGTCACCTACTAACTCCAAGAAATCACAAGGTTTTACAAGTTTTGTTACTTTAAGTTTTAGAGAATCGGAGCAATTTGCAACATTGTGAACTTGAAAATATTTTGAGGAATAAAAGGTTTGTATTTTTTAAGTGAAACCTAATAAATATTACAAAAAAAAGAATAAAATGGTCTCCCAACGTTTTTCAAACACTTGTGACTTTGACAAATTGCTTTCAAGAAAATGGATTCCAACGAATAAAATATAAAGAAATTAATCTACCAACTTTGTGAAAATGCTAATCTCTTGATAAAATACTAGGGTTCCCAAAATTTTGAATTTTAGTTTCATGTTGTGATAGGTCACAACAACACCCAAATTACATGTCCAACCATCAGGCTCACTAAATTAAAACTTGTTACATGCCTAAGCATAGGATTCCATTAGCTTAAAATGAAATGTGTATGAGTTACCAAAACATGCCCAAGCCTTAACACAAGCACATTATAAAGAACACAAGTTATTTTTGGGAACATCAGTGAGTTTTGGGTAAATATAAATGTTTAGCCACTTTTTGGTGAGCCATGTTTGTGCACATACCCTAGTGTAGGAATTCTAACAAGTTACTATAACTAAACAAGCTTAATGTAGGGCATCCATCAAGCCATTATAACCATGAGCATGCGGTCTACAACCTATTAAAAGTCATTATAACCATAATCATGAAATGTAATTATCAATATATATGTGGGCTTTAATTAGTTTTATAAATAGGATACAAGGACTTGGAGGAGAGGAGAAAAACTAAATGTGAAATACATAATCATGAATAACACTAGATGATTATGTATTAACACTAGAATCACAAGTGATATATATATGCATCATGTGATAATAAATCAATATAATATAGAAATATTAATGTCTAGAAGCAGATGTAGTAAAATCAATAAGATACTCCCTATGTTATCCCCAAATTAAATGGAACATAAAATTTATATAATCATGGAAGCATGCAAGTGTAAGGGTAAGAACACACCTTACATGTATTATCTAGGTTAATCAAATATTTGAAGCAATTAACCAAGAATTAACCTAGATAAATGAGTTTCCCATTAAGCTTAGTTCTGATTGTTGGGAGTGGGGATTTTCACACCATAGACCTATATTAAAATATCACTAGATGAGGGTTCTCTTGTAGTGTCCATGGGTACACTTGGAGGTATGGATCAAACATATGACAATCATGGATTTATTCCCACCCTAGTGTTTCACTATGGGGGAATCTTGAGGTAATCTTGAGTGTAATCATAGTAAGGAACCAAGTAAACCTCAAGTCCTCTATGAGATACCCCCACTAGCTTCAACTAGTGTAAAAATTCCTTGAGACGTCCACGATCTCAAATCTTGATTTACTTGTGGTGTGAGGAGTGGGGCATTTGCATGTCACCTAAGAGATACATCCATTGTCTATTTTTTAGAGTCAATAATTTGAGAATTGAATAGATTAGGAGATGGGATGGTAATAATGAAGAATAATAATAATAAAATGCAAAGGTGAGGTATATCAATGAATATATGAGTATGAAGGGGAAAAAATGGTAAAATTACTACAATTTGGCTCCCTTAAAGAGGGATTCTTACACTTAATCCCTAAAATATGAAATTAAAGGTAGTATTATACAAACAATGACCCCAACTATATTAGTTTGGACTCTATTAGAGGTGGAATTTCTAAAGGCTCACAAAAAGGAGTTGAGCTAGAGATAGTGTAGTATTTTTTGCTTATAGCAACACAACCAATCCTTATCACTATTATGGGGACTATTAAAGACTGGATATATTATTGTATGATGCATGATTTTTACCTCCTCTAATCCATATGCATTTGGCTACTCTCAATTCAATACCTTCTATATAGGTTTGTAAGTGTCAAAATTTGGATGAGAAAAAATTTTGATGTTCGATGATGGTTTGGTAGTTTGATGCATGAGCTTACATGGCATGAATAATAAAATTTTATCTCTACAAATTGATTCTAATATGATGAAATTGTATAGTTGGCCTCTATAAACCTCCCCCTTTGTAACTGTGTGCCTATTTTGACCATTTTCTAATAGGTCAAGATGCCACCCAATAACCCTAAGAAGAGATTTTCCATGTTTTTATTGAGAACCCAATATATAAGAGATTTTTATATTTTCTTGAGATGATTATTTCATTCCTTGGATCTCAGTTCTTGAAGAAAAACATAGCAACATATAACTTCTTGAAAATATATTCAATATCTAACAAGCATATCAATGTTTTTTAAAGAACAAAGTGGTCATCCATAAATGGTATATTTCCTCCATACAATATACACAACCTCTAAGATCATTTAAAGATATTTTTCACAACTTCTACTCCTCATACATTATTCATCACTCTCTTTGTCTTGTATTTTTCTTTACCTTACCTATCACCAATCCATCACAAAAGGAGAACCCAATGAGAAGGAGAGGAAGATGAAAGATTAAAAAAACCCAAGCCCCTAAGGACAACTTCATCATACTACATTTTTTGCATAATTGGGATCTTCAAATACCTAGGTATGGAGGTTGCAATATTTCTTTGAAATTATATTAGTTCATTTGGTTAGATTTAATTGTTAGTTTAGATTAATATAACTTATGTGTAGGAAAATATCCTTACTTCATTTTATAACAAGTCATTGTATTTCTTAGAGTTAGAGTCAGATAGGAGTTTATTTTTCATATATTAGTTTGAATTTTACTTCATTTCTTATTAAATATCTATCAAAAATAATATTCAACCTCTTTCAAAAAGAATTCTCGAATCATTATAAATCCTCTTATAGTAAGCATGAATCAATATCCAATCAATTAACATAAAAAATAAATGGTTTTAGAAAAAAAAACCTCTCAAAATGCCTTCATAGAAATAGTTTTCATTTAACTTGGAAATAAAATTTCTTGCATGTGTATGCTTTGATTTTTAGCTTCTTTAGTACTTTAAATTTGAATTGTGAAAGAGAAAATATTCATTACCTATCATTTTATATATAAAAAGTTACACACAATCATATAACATTTAAAAAGCATAAAAATAATATATCATTTTATCTTTTCCTTGTGTGCATAGTATTTGGATTCCATATTAAACCACATTTGGTGAAAAGGGTTAAAAATTAATTACTCTTTTAAGTAGTTAGCATTTTCCTACTTTTTCTTGCTTTCTCTTCCATCTATATTGATCTTCTTTACCTCATCACCCCCACAGACCTAAAAATCAAAAAACTCCTAATATTATAACATCAACCAAAAAACTAAAAGTCTCAAAAAAGTGAAAATATGAGAACATTAGTTCCTTTTTTCATTTAACACAAGGGCTTCTAAACATAGATTTAATGAAAGAAATCATCACAAACAAACAACAATTTCCCAAGTACCTACAAATAAAATCAAGCTCACTTACACATTAAATCACTAGGAGAACTCATACTTGCTTGTTTATCACTTTTGCATGCACTTGGGAATTTCATGTCTATATGTGTCTAGGATAATGATAGATTGGGTAGAGATTAGGTTAAATGAATTAAGAGAACAAAAATTATTCTTTACACTAGGAGAAGGTTATAAGAAAGAAGCATCCTTAAAAATAATTAGATGAGAATACAAACATATCCTAGCTATTAATTGAAAATACCATGTAAAACTATATTAGAACTTAAAAAAATTCAAGAAAACATCACTTTAAATAAAACTCGCTTAGAGCTTCATACAATGAGAACATAAGTCAACACAATCAGTATAAATGCAATACCTTAATTGAACAACATTGTCATGTATAGGGAACTCTTTACTTTTGAAGAGATAAATCTCATAGGAGAAATATCAATCCCTTAAGTTGTAACATGCCACTCATTCATTGAAGTAAATTTTCCTTAGTTTTCACTTTGCGCGTAAATAAACTATGTAACTTAATCATTTCCATAAAAAAATTATTCTTTATAGAGAACAAAAGAACATAGATGGCATAGCAATATTCAACATTGATTCCATTCTAATATAATATTCCACATAATACAATATTCCAAGAATGTGTACAAAGTACATACATAGCTCAATCGAGCTTCAAAGCAATAGATATAGATAGTCTAGGAACCTCCTTTCAAATCTTGTTCTTTTGTCACCTATTGAGGAGGGGAAGCATCACTCAAGCACTTTTCTGCCAACCACAGACTCATATGCAATCCCCCGCACATCTTTCATTCGATAGATGGCCCTACCCTTTGACGAAGAGATTGGTGGAGTTACCTCATAATGACAACCAATCTGAGCTTAGTGTTGTTTCCTACATGACTAAAACTTGTAAACCAATAATCTAGGACTAGCATGCATATAAATAGACCATAGTGAATTGACAGTGGAGCCAAAGGAAATCACACTACTTTGGCCAAAGTATTCTCACTCAGTACTTCGAGTGATAGTCATCCTACTCACATACACTACTCAAGCTCAATTTGACTTTAGGCCACTATAATCTATGCATAGGTATTTCCTCCAAAGGGTAGTCTATAACCCTAGAAACAACCTATTCCCTTTTTCCCAAAACTCAATGGTATTTCTATCCACAAAGCATAAATGTAAGTTAACCTCCCTTCAATGGATAATCAAACCCTAGGTGTAACTTATAAGCTATCTAATATAATCAAATAATTTAGCTATGAATAATCCATAAGCTATCCTTGTTTAATCATATCTAGTATACTTATACTAATGACAAACAATCCCTCCTATTATGGAGTAAATACAAGCACTCTCACAGAAAAGCATATAACAACTTATTTTTCCTTTCCAAAGAAAATTCTATGAATTCCTAATGCAAGTATTCTCAAGCAGTACCAAAACAAAGCATATAAATCTCTTTCTTTCATTAATAAAGACAAATAAGAGAATACTAGATCCTCATGCCTATAATTTGCTTGATCCAATTGACTAACTTGATGCACAACCTTCCAACAATTGCTTACTAGCTTCACTTAATCCTCTTAAAGTAATACTTCACTATGATTTCTCTCTCAAGATAGCAATATGCACTCACAAAGTAATTCACAACTCTCACACAATAACTCTCAGCTCTCATAATAACTGCAACAAGAATAAGTTTGCAAAAGAATGTGTCCCAAATAAGGGAACTATCTCATCTATTTATACAGAGAAATGAGATATTGCAGCCTACAGAAAAGGCATGACAATCGACACTTTTTCTCATGCAGGCCGACTCACTACATACACCAAAAAGGTGGTATCAATCTAAGTGCATGTACTCAACATATTATTCTACAGATTGACCTCTATGGTTTGACAGCAACTCAAGACCAATTCAAATATGCACATGCTCAAAGATGACAATCGACTTGCATCTAAAATGAACTTCTACAAAAAAATAGAGATTTCATACTTTGGTGCCATGTTGCATCCGACTTCCCTATCATTTGGTGCGGTTTAATACTTTGAAATAGTCTTCAACTTGCAGACTACACACAAGCAAGGTCGACATGGTCATAACTTACTTCATTGCTAGGGAAAAGATGGATCGACTCCCCTTTTATAGTGTTCTAATCTTGCTTTGACTTGGTACGTTTCATGTTGTTGCTTTATCCCATTCTCATGCGTTTAAAATACTTTATGAAGTAGGTTCATATATTTCGATCGCTTTATACATTGGATAAAATCGTTCTAAGTTTGAATAATTCACTGCTTATAAAGATAGTGATGCATTTCAATAGTATCGACTATGGTCTATTTCCCATATCAGCCTTAATATTTGCACATTACTTGCATATGGTTCGACCTTTAATGTTTTACATAACATATGTATTAATCAGCCCATAATACTTTATATAGTAGATATACAAATCGGCCTCAATTTAATTATCATATATACACATATATTTACATATATACATGTACATATATATGTCACAAATAGCCTAAATACTATCACGTATGTATATATATACTCTAATATACATACATACATATATATATATATATATATATTCCGTTATGTACATGTATACGTACATATACATATGTTGATACATCTGTATGGAAATTTATGTTTGTCAAACATATGTATGTATCGACACATGTATACATATGGATATATGTATATATCTTTCTTATATATATATATATACACACACACACACACACACAAATTGCACAATCAAGCACATACACAATTACTATCTTATTGATAGGGAACATTTGTGTGATGTATTTATACATATAAACATACATGTCGTATTGGTTTGATAACACCATGATCATAAGCAACCCATTCATAAGTGTGCACAGGTATGTCTACCTATGTACCCTCATGTACATATTTCTTCATTCATATGGTCTATCGTTGACATACATATGTATACATATACATACATTCCACGTGTGTTCACCTCATCAATTCAAGTATCGTAACATAAGGAAGAACTCATAAGCTCTAAAATAGATAAACATCATCCAAGCATGCATTCAATAGTAATCAAGACCCCTACTAATGCAGACACATCATACTAAGGATGACTTACCAATTACCAACATAATAACTTGACTAAACCATTCTACTGTGAGTGTGTGTGTAAGATCAGTTAGGTTACATTACTAGTTACTCGACCAAGTTCTTCTCCTAAGTGATACTTTCCCTCCACCTGGAGGATTGAACATATACCTGCATCCAACTAACACATTCCCACGGTAGTCAGTTGTTCAAGAAAATATGTTTTCACAATATTTCTCCATAGTTAGAATATCCAATTCAATAACCATCCATTTCACATATATGCATTGCATCACATATCATTAAACAAAATAACATTCATTCATAATTCATTGATAACAAAGTGCAAGCACATATATTCTCAATCAAAATTCAAAGTACATTCACATATGCAATATTTTACCTTACATAGTAATAGTAAATAGGTAAATACACAATTGGGGTGTAACATAATTAAATAGAATTACCACATTTAGGAAACTTCTCCTATTGGATAAATAATAAAATGAATTAAAAATCCAATAACTTCCACAAGATGAATGTGTATAATGAAAATCTAAAAACTATCATAAAATAAATGAAAATTTTATAATTAACTCCTTGTATAGGTCGAACAAGGAGGAATAAGGAAGGTGAGAGTGAATCACTAACTCACTCTTCAATAAGTGTGAGGAAATATGTCATGTGTCTATGAGGTGAGACAAAAAAACCTTTAAGTAAGATCAAGCTAGTGTCAATGGGTCTACTAGGCCCTAGATAAATTTAAACAAGATATGTAATGTATATTTTCACACTAACTTCTCCCACATACTAAAGCTAGTCCTCCAAATAATCCTAATAATATTTTATTTTACCACATAAATAGGAGTGATTTATCCATACACAATCCACATGTGTGCAATGCCTATGTCTATCATATTTGATTCATGTATAATATTGGTGAGTTAGACTTATAGAGTATATTTTTTGGTAAACCTAACATGAACAATCACAACCTTCTAATCTAACTTAAATTCATTCATTTTATTCATTCTTCATTAGTGTTCATCAACTTATTCTATGGTGCATATGGTAATCCTAAATATGTCAATATTTTAAGACCTCTAAAGTAAACCACGAAACCCAATGTTTGATAGGTGCATGCCTTTCTTAGATCATTGGGCTCCTACAAAATTTTCTATGATTATAAAAAATTTAATTATGACAATGAACATTATGAGGATGATTAAGTCACAAGACCAAATCTAAACCTCACAATATTTTATAACTCTATGTTAGATACATGTCAAGAAAAATTAACTCAATCAAGCCTTAATCGCCCTCAAATATGATTTATTGTCTAATTTTATATTCATTTGTAAGACACTAATCTCATACAATACCAAGATATGATCACAAACCTTGATAATGGGGTAGGTTACTTGGAAAGAGATTTTAATTAATGCCTAAGTAGTTTACATTACTAATGAAGGAGTTTACCAAAATAGATATGCTCCTCCTTATTTCATATTTACAAATAACAAAAAATGATTGTAGGAGTCCCATCCCCACAACATGAATGATCTAATGAAAATAATGAAAACCATACAATCTCCATGTAGGATGATGAAATTAACCACATAAATCAGTCAAATGAAGCCATCATTGAAGACTTGTTTTCCACATTGGTCCAAAGAATTAGAGATTTAGAAATAGGAGGTCCTAGAAAAACTAACCATAACCCATTTTAGATGAATGTAAGGTCTTAGATCACAAACTAACAGAAGAACATAAATTTATTTGTTACTATTCAGCTTGCCTTGATTCAGGGAAGCTCAAAACCTCCTTCAATGCATACTAGATCCCTTGGTATGTGTCATTATAAATGTGATGCTACCTATACCACTCCCAAAACTCCATAAATTAAAAATGGAATTGGATCTAAATACTCACATCAAGTTTTATACAACAACCATTTGAGAACTCCCATGGATATTATAGTCACCCATTTTTTTTCTAAAAACCTTACAGGTAATTACACTTGACTAGTTTTATTGATTCCATGAAGCTTGAATACATTCCTTTAGATAACTCATTTGAGAATTTGTCGCCATGTTTAACACCAATAAACTCTTTAAGATCAAGATTGAAGAATTCCTTAATCTAAAGTAGGATAATAATGAATTTGTAGCCCATTTTCTCATTTAAAAGAGACATGGTTTGTATTCCTCAACAAATTCTCTTCATATGGATCACTGTGAACTTTGTGATCTTTTTACACATGCCCTAAATTGGTACATGAGGTATTAGGTTCAAAAACTCCCATACAAGTCCTATGAGGAAGTATTAGAAAGTGCTCTCATGATTGACAATGTAAGGTAGACATATGAAAGTAATGAAATATTGGTCATGAGATAAAAATAATAACCATAATTAAAATAACAACCACAACGAATAATGTGAACAATACACCACTAGCAAAAATAATAATGGTAATAATAATCAAAACTATAACAAGAACTCTTGTGTGGGAAACACAAATTATTTGAACCAAGGAAACTCTAAGATCTATGCTCTAGATTATCCCCCAAGGAACAACTTCAATATATTAAAAAAAAGAGATATTTGGACAATAATAGATGATACTTACTACAAACCTAAGGTCTTTGACCCCAATAATTTATGTTGTTTTCACAAGACTAAGAGTCATGTCACTAAATCATGTAGGGAGAATATCAAGTTTATCTCAAAAACACCTAAGGAACAACTATGATTATTTATAGACATCTACCTTCATTTGTAGAAAATATTCAATTACAACAATCACAAGTCATGTGGCCCTCAAAATTCAAATATAAAATTATATCAATATTTATTCTTTATTTATTGTCAAAACAATACCATCTAACCTACTGCTTTTTACATGCTTCTATTATTGGTCAACATTTATGTCTAAACTAGAAGAATCAAATAGCTCAAATCAAGTGGGAATAAAATACAAGTGAAAATATTAGGACTAATAGATCTCGTACACTTGATAATGAAATTCAACAACCCCATGTCAATGAGTAAACAAAATAAAAAACACATTATTTCTACCACTAACTCAACACTCAATATAATTGTTCATTATTACCTTGTTAAAGATCTTAGGAACATGTTCACAAAAATATCATACATATATCTCTTAATAAATTCCTCTACTTATCAAGTGGTTTTTCTAGAACTATTTGGTCTAAAACATCTCCATCACATAACCCTACCTCCCTAAGAGTAAATAAATCAAGTAAATCTAGACCTTGGTCCACCTAATGCTAAAATATGAGAGCCAAGTTTATTTTTCAACCTTAAAAATCATCTTTGGAAACAAATTTGATGAGAAGGAAGGATCTTGCTTTACATTTACAAGTAAGGATTTATGACACCTACATAAAAAGAGCTCTCAACAATGATGGATCCACAATATTTACATTATTCCTTTCTCATTTTTGTAAAGGATTAGAAATGGGAATATGAACACCATCTCTTTTAGAGACATGCAATGTGGCTATGATAATTTGAAAACAACCACAATAGGGACTTGATCATTTTCCTAGTGATTTTAGGACCTAAGATGGCAATGGCTATAACTTACTATTAGGAAGATCATAGATATACATGATGAAAAAAAATTCTCTTTAAATAGATATGATTCCTACACTTGGTAAAAAATTATGTAGCTATAGGCGATCAAGATCTATTAGTATACTCAAGAAAGACCTAATCAATAAGAGATCAAGGACTTCCATTAACAATGAATAACTCACAAATAAGATTGTCATGTCAAAACCCATACAACAAGCCATTTGATTAAAAAGAAAGGATGAAACCATGAATTCAATCAAGGAATAAAAAATCCTATATTTGAAAAGGGAGAAACCTCTAAAGCAATCACTACTATTTCCAAAAGAATGACTATAAATATTTTCAAGTTATTAGAAAATGTTGAACCCTTCTAGTTCCTATTTCATGAGAACAACTACATTTGTATGGTCAATATATTTAGTAAATCCAACATATTCACTAATAATAAAGAGGATATGTGGTAAGGAGAACTAGAATCAATGTCTAAACCTCAAGTGAGAAAGACTTTGCAAAAGTTACAAATATTTGACACTCCTTCACCACCTCCCTCAAGATGGGAGATCTCAACACCCCACATCCCCTTTAATATTGTTGATATGCCCAAAATTAATAAGGAGATTCATAACATAATATTTGTTGATATCAAATAAGAACGATCTAAAATGAATCCACAACCATTTTGGAACCACAAAAAATAGGGAAAAATAGAAACAACAATTCACCTCAAAGCTCTAGTAGGTCAAACATAAATCTAAAGGTACCTTAGGTTGAGGTTGAAATAATTAAAAAAATCCCCAATCAAGACAAGGTGAATGTGGATAAGTGTCAAAATAAAGATGATATGCATAAACATTAGAACAAAAAATCTAATGGTGTTTGAGCCACTTGAGGAATAGACAAACTATTTTATAGATTTGTAGCTACAAGGAGACACAAATTCAGCATTAGTTTTGTTCTACTTAAGGAAAGAAAGGAACTGAAAATAACACATGAGCTATGTGTATTATTATAAACCATGAAATAATACCATTTCATATGAAACATTTTAAAATGTGAACTGGAGATCTTATAAGATCTCTCATCTTACTCAAGATTCATTATTGGACTCCATCTCATAGAAAATCCTTCTTCACCTTACTTGAAGCTTTAATTTCTTATCAACATGAAACTAACCATAGGGACTCTCCTTAGTAATCAAATTTTGAGACTTTGTACTCAAGAGAGGAAGCATAAAAATAAGACACAAAAAAAATAAAAATAAAAGACTAGAAAGGCATGTACCTAGTCAAGGAGGACATAGAGAATGGTGTTTTTATTTTATATACAATGGAAGGTGAGAAATTTGGTGAAACGTTAAATGTAATCCTACTCAATAAATATTACATTTAATTTTAAAAAACACAAAAAAATATTTCTACATGCATTGTCCATCCCATTGTGTTATGTTTAGTGTTTGTTCTTTTTTAATTTTCATCCTAGTTAGTATATAGATTAGAAGTACACTTTTATACTCACTAGATCATGTGGTCCCATATTCATATTATACCACTTATCCATTTACATCCCCATCTATTTGAATAAATGACTTGTGAGTGTTAAATTTATCTATTCTTCAACTAGAGATACTATCTAGCTTTAAGTCTCATTGTATAATTTAGTCTACAATGCTACCTAGAAGCTAATAGGAAAATGTTTCCATTTTTCCTAATAGGAAAATGTTTCCATTTTTCCTCAATAAGAGAGGAGTCTTAGGTAGTGGTAGGTAACCATTTGGTTGTGCTTATCCCCTTACTCAGCTTTCTTAATCCTTCATAATGATCCCTTGTCTCTTACTAGTGGCATGAGGTAAGGTTGAAGGGGTCTAGTACTCTAACAACAAAGCATCAAAAAGAGAGAAAAATGGATAAGGAAGGAAGAGGTTATCCCCACAAATGGAACAAGGCATTTACAAATTGGTGGAATGGATTGATGAGTCTAATAGGGTGCCTCAAAAAAATTAAGGCTAAAAGAGAAGATGAAATTGACTATGATGCTGATCCAAAGAACTTAGATGTTGAGGTAAAAGAAAGAGTAAAGGAGATAATGCTATAAAATATGGACAGCTCTAAATATTTGTATCAAACCTTAAGAATAAAAGAGGAAAATATAGCATTTAAGGGATATCCAAAAATGGCTAGAGTTGGAGAATACTAGAGGGAGCAAGAGTTATGTAGGTAGTGGAAATGTTAAATGTCTATGAGGATTTACTTCCAAGAACCTCCATTGACTTAAAGGGGATTAAGGAGAAAGTAAATGTAATGAAAATATATTTATAGGAGGAGGCCACTGAATAGAAGAAGAGACCTTATAGCTAAATCTTTGATTATGGAATAATTAAACTAGTGGAGGCCATAGATTGGATAAGCCCTATGGTTGTCTAGCACAAAATAGGAGAAATTAGAATCTATGTTGAATTTAGAGAACTAAATAAGGCTTGCATCCATGATCCCTTCCCCACACTTTTTAGTAAAATAAGTCTTAGAATTGGTTGTCAGTCAGGAAGTATATTCTTTCACTAATGGGTTCTCTAGATGCCATTTGTTCAAAATATTAGAGAAAGCATGCTAAAATCCCTTTGCTATCAAATGAGGCTCATCTATGTTCATTGTGATGCCATTTGGCCTAAAGAATGATCATATGGTATTCAATAGGATAATGATAAATGTATTTATAAAGTTTATCCATGATTTATTGGAAGTATACTTAGATGACTAGATAATGTATGGGCTGATGAAAGATCGTGTTCAGATTTTGTGGCCAACATTTGAAAGATGTCAAAGCCCTCAAAATAGCCTTGTTGAATAA
>VDFB02362961.1:0-109940 GCA_007258455.2 Sequoia sempervirens | reverse complement strand
AAGTGTTGTATTGGAACATGAAAGGAAAAATAATTTGAGATAGGCTTATGAAGGAATATTAGGAGGTCGTGACTCTAGAGATAGAACAACAAGAAAGGTGATGTTGGCTAAATTATGTTGGCCTGCTTCATTTAAGGATTAAAATATATATGTGAGATCATGTGATGATTTCCAGAGGGTAGAGATACCTACAACAAGAGATGAGATTTCCTTACGAATGGTTATGACACAACTCCCATTTGAAAAGTGGTCAATTGACAGTATTCAACTCATTGAACCTCCAATGCATGTCACTAAGTTCATATATTGAAAACATCATAATGTGGTTTGGATGTCCAATAATCATAAGTATGAACTAAGAGTAAAATTTTGTGAATAATTTAGTTATAGTTTTATGATCACTCATAATAGAAGCAACCCCTATCACCCATAGGCCAATGGATCTAGTGAAGCATTTAATAAAATATTGGGCGCCACACTTACTAAAATGTGTAATGAGAATGTATTAAACTAGGATGTTAAAATTCTAGTAATGTTATGGGCATATAGGACATATTATAAAAGGCTTACAAGATTTGGTCCCTTGTAACTATTGTATGGGTTAATACCACACTACCAATCCAATAACATAATACAAAATTTGAGATTGGCTAGCAAACTAAGATTAAGTGAAGAAGAGTCAATAATAGAAAGGTTAGTGGACTTAGAAAATTTAGATGAAAATATGTATTGATTGCCACACACAATAAAATTCAAAAGAAAAGGTGCTAAAAATATTGGAACAATAAAAACATAAGGATTAAATCATTTTAGGTAGGAGATATGATGTTATTAAATGACAAGTTTGAGAAACTAGGGAAGTTGAAAATGTGGTGGCTTCGGCCTTACATAATTAAAGAAATAGCATCCTCTACAAGTGTGAAATTAAAGACCTTATATGATGATATATTGAATGGCTATGTGAATAGATCTAGAATAAACATTACCACACATGAGATTAAAAAGGATAATTAAAATAAATTAAGATTAGGAGTATTGTGTAAATTATATATAATAATGTATAATAGTTTAGAAAATTGAATTCTTGGAATTCAATGATTAACAACCCATCAACTTATAACTATTGACTAATGATGATTTTAGAGAGAAAATGGAAGTTGGAGAATTAATGACAAAATTTGGTGCTAATAACCTATATAGAACCCTATAAATAAAAGAAAATTTACTAAGTATTCAATGAACTAAGAGCAAGCTATAATGAAATATTGAGTTGGAATTATGTTTGTAAGAAGAGAAAGAAGTATTCAAGGATTATAACTATGAAGGTATGAGCTCAAGATAATATAGATATCATGAAGTGGAAGACTCAAGTTACATTAGTAGGAAGAAATGACAACTCCACCATTGGTGAATATAGAGCATAACCCTAGGCTAAATTATAAGAAGTATTCATGGAAGGTTTCCTTCTCAAATGTCCCAACATATGTGTTGTATGAAAAAGATGTACAAAAATATATACACACAACCTTGTCAAATGGAGACCATGAAAAGTTTGAAGACACTAGACTACTCTTGATGAGGGTCAACAAAAACATGAGATCAAATAGAATTATTCCATAAAATAAAATAATTGAGGAGTTAAAATTAGATACTTGGGAATATTCTCTCAATTTTTGTAAAGAACCAGCATGGGAAAGACTAATATTGAGCTCAATTCATGCAAAAATTTTATATTTGTACTAGTCTTATCAAATTAAAAAATAGGAAATTAAATCTATTTGGACAAAGGAGAACTTCCAACCAAAGAAAACTCCAAAAATATGTAGGTTATAAAATTAACTAGCACATTATTTGAACGATGCAACCTATCAATCAAAAACAACACAAACCCTATTGTGTGGTATGCCACAATGGGAATTGCACACAAGATCTACTATACAAATAGAGAAAACTCAATTACTAGTATGGCTAGTCTCACTACATAAAATATGATTAATAATGCAAAGGATTTTAATTTATGTGAGTTGTTATAAGAGCGGTTGTTGGAGAATATAGAGTGCACAAAATGAAAAACTACCAATTTAAGTGTGGATACCTTATCATTTTTTGTCTTGCTTTTGTAGTAATTACTAGAATATATAGGTTGTGTGTGGTCAAATGAGAAAATAGTTTCCTCACAAATTGACACACACATGAAAATATTTAAACGAGTAGCATCCATTAGAAAGGTGTATAGGGGGTTTTTCAGGAACTTCCAAGTAAAAATGCTTGAAATAAATATCACATATCCTCAAAGATAGTGTAGAAATATTAGAACATGTTAGAAAAAAGGTTTCTTAAACTTGAAATTATAAAATATTACTATTTATAATAAGTTTACATTTGAGCAGAAATGGCTTCAAAATTTTCCCTAAAGCTATGAAATGGCCAAATAATCATGTTGGTAAAGTGTCGACCCAAGGTCATTTCTAGATTTCAAGATATTAAAGTTTTCATTTTCAAAAGTTTCAAGGTCAATTTTTTGAGCCCAAAAGTGGTCACAATTGATGAAGTGAGTTATATTTTGATATAGAACTTCACAAGCTTTCTGATGGTTCAAGTGATTCATCAATTAGACTCTGGAATCAAAAGTTATGGCCTCTAAAAGTTGGGTCTCTCAAATTAGGAAATATGAAAACATGTTGGACATAAAAAAGAGTTGTAAGGGAGATTTACACGTGTTGGTGTGTGTTTGGACACATCATAGGGAATCTTTGATTGGAGATAAATTGGTCACCACTTTTTGAGTGGTTTTAGCTCATGGTTAGATAAAAATCGTTTGAAGGTTTCATATATTGTATCTCCTATATATTAGGTTCTTGAGATGGAGGTTGAGTGTGAGAGTTTTATATATGTTGAGTTACTTTTGGATCTCTGGTTGTGATTCTCTTGAGAGATATTTCTTTGCAAGTATATTATAATCTTGTGAATTTTTGAATAATATATTGAGTAGCTTTTGGAGTGTGGGGTTTTTCTCTCAAAAGAGGTTTTCTCATGTAAATCACTATGTTGTGGTATGAATGATATTTATGTTTTTTTTTTTTATTATTGTAAAGATCTAAAAAATTACATAACCCTACTCTCAAGATTAGTGTAGGATTTTTTTTGCTACTTTAGCTTCCTTACAAGTGGTATCAGAGCTTGATCACCTTTGGTTTCAGTTATGGGTTGTTGGTTTTTTTAACTAATCTAGTTTTGAGTCAGGGCTTGTGTAGAAGATATTTTATGATCTTATTGCTGAATTTTTAGATGGAATGCACATCAAGGAGAATAGAGGTAGAGAAGTTTATAGGTAACAATTTTGAGATGTGGAAGTTGAAGATAGAGGATATGTTAATTAATTGAGATCTCTATGATATTATTGACATGATAATGTTTCAAGGACTACAAATGCTACTTTGACTTCTCAATATGATGTTATAGATGGTAAATAAAATGGTCTAATTATATTGTTCTTGAAAATTTTTGTTTTAATCAATTTCCATGAAGATTCCTCTACAAAGAAAGTATGGAAGAAACTTGGTTCAAGACATATCAAGCCAAATCTTTATTGAACAATATTTTCTCAAGGAATAAATTGTATTCCTTAAGGGTGGATGAATTGCATACCACCTGGAAGTGTTCAATATTTTGGTGGCCCAATTGGCATTAGTTGGTGTAAAAATGGATGAGGAGTAAAGATGTCAAATCTTGCTTTGTTCTTTGTCCAATTCATGGGATTCACTTGTTATGGCTATTGGGAGTACTTATGTTATCTTAAAAGTTAAATATGTTGTGGGTTCTTTGCTTTTTGAAGAGTTGAGGAAGATTATGTCCATCCATTCCAAGGAATCCCTTAATGTTTAGGTAACATCTAAGGAAAAATGAAAGAACAAAAGGCGTGGTAAATCCAAGTCCAAGGGGAGATCCACATCTCCTAAAAATTCCAAAGTTGCTTGTTGGAACTATGGTAATCTTAGGCACTTTTGTAAGGAGTGAAAATAAGAAAAAGAAGAAAAAAAATAAAAAATTGACTTTGATTATGATTCTAAAAAATAAGATGGTGATGTGTTCACTATAGCTTTAGCCACTTGTGCAAGTAACGATGAATGGTTAATTGACTTGGGTGCATCTTTTATATGACCTCTAATAGATATTGGCTTTCTAAGTATGAATAATTTGGTGGAGGTAAGATGTACTTCATGATGATTCTTATTTATTGTTGGTTATGGTAGGGTTTGAATCAGTTTTCTTAATGGTAGAATAAAGGGATTAATCATGTGTTACACATTCTTTAATTAGCACAAAATCTATTATCTATTAGAAAACTAATAGATGTGGGTGTGCAGGTAGTATTTTCTAATACAAGATGCAAGATGGCTAGAGGTGCTATGGTGATCACTAGAGGTATCATATTTGGCATATTATATAAGCTTGACACATATATAGTTGAGTATAATATTAATTATATGAAAATAAACTCTATGGCTACTTCATTGGAAAATATGAGGGTTTCATCTTTAGTGGATAGTCATGGCTTATGAGTACCCAAGGGTGCTCTTTCTTCTAAATAAAAATTACCTTCAGAGAATACTATGTTATGGCACAAAAGACTTGGCCATATTAGATAATAGGGTCTAAAGACCTTAAAAAATTAAAAACCTTGTTGAAGGGTTGACTGATTGTAATCTTGATTTTGATTTTTGTGGGCATTGTATTTATGGTAAACAAACTCATGTTCAATTTTACTCAAGTTCTCATAAATATTGTGGTGCATTGGATCTTATTCAGTCTAATGTGTCTAGTCCTATAGAAATTCCTTCCATTAAAAAATCCACATATTAAATTTTATTTATTAATGATTACAACAAAGGACATGGGTATATTTTTAAAGATTGAATTTGAAATTTGAAATTAATTTCAAGAGTTTCAAGCAATGGTTGAATTGAAAACTAGAAATAAAATAAAATGTTTGAGGATGGAAAATTTGTGGTGAATTTTTCTTTAATTATTTTGATATATTGTGCAAATATTGTGGTATTCATATACAAAAGGAAACTCTATATTCTCTACAATAGAATGGTGCTGCAAAAATAATGAACAAGACATTAATGAAGAAGTATAGGAGTATGCTTAGTGGTGTTGGTCTAGAACAAAGGTTCTAGATTGAATTTGTTGACACTACTAGCTACTTGATTAGTAGGTCTATTGCATTAACCCTTGTTGATAAAATTCCTATGGAAGTGTGGTCAAATCACAAGACTTCACTAAGAAATCTTAGAGTTTTTGGTTTCAAGGCATATGCACATGTGCCAAAGGAGAAGTGAACAAAGTTCGAGAGAAAGGTTGTGAAATGTATCATCATTGAGAACAATTATGGTGTGAAAGGATACATGATTTGGGATCATATTGCACAAAAGGTAATATTTAGTAGAAATATGATTTTTAGAGAAACTAAGCCCTCTTCTATTACATGTAGCCAAAACAAAGTGAACAAAAATATGTGATTTGAATTCCTTCTACACTTGAGAAAATTGAATTGAGGCCCCTAGATAGACAAGAATTTGAGGAGAGTTCATCTAGCTCTGAATCTTCAAAAGAGGAGGAAGTACCTTTGACACAGCTTGTTGAAAGCTCTACAAGGTATATACAACAACCTAAAAGGTATTCACCTAATGATTGGAGATGTATTTTTTCTTGGAATACTAACATGGATGAACCTAGATATGTAGAAGAGGCATTAGGTATAAATTATGTAGAGTCCTAGAAGATTGCTATGAATGAAGAAATGAAAATTTTGAAAAAGAATGATACATGGGATCTAGTACCATTTATTGAAGGACAAAAACTTGTTGGTTGCAAATGGGTGTTCAAGAAAAATATTGGTTCATATTGAGGTATTGAGAATTACAAAGCATGATTAGTTACAAAAGGTTACTCTCAAATTGAAGGTGTTGATTATAGTGAGATATTTTCTCTTGTTGCAAAAAAGTCATCCATTAGATTCTTTCTTTCTATTGTTGCTTCTTATGATCTAAAGGTTGAACAAATGGATGTGAAAATGAATTTCCTTCACAATGATTTGGAGGAGGATAATTATTACACATCCAAAACACACTGTGGTGAAATGTAAAAGTAATTTGGGTTGTAAATTGAAGAAATTCCTATATGGCCTTAAATAGATTCCTAGGATGTGGTACTAAGAATTTGATACATATATGTTGATATTTAGATTTGAGCATTCTAAATTTGATGGTGATCATTTCCTATTTATTGCATTATATGTTGATGATATGTTACTTATTGGTAAAGAGAAAGGAATGAATTCAAAACTAAAGTCACAACTTGTAGTTAAATTTTAAATAAAATATCTTGGTGCAACTAAACACATCCATGGAATGAAAATAAGAAGAGATAGAGTGAACAAAAAACTATGACTTGGCTAGAGTAAGTATGTTAATTCAGTTTTATAGAGGTTTGACATGCAAGATTGTAGACCATTTTGTGTTCCTCTTATAGTTGGAACAAAGTTATCTACTTCACATTGTCCAACACCTCCATCAAAGATGGAAGACATGAGCAAAGTTCCTTACCAGAGTATAGTCGAAAGTTTGATGTATGTTATGATTGACACTAGACTAGAAATTTCCCAAATAGTGGGAGTTCTTTCCAAATACATGTCTAATCTTGGTATAATTCATCGGGATGCAATTATAAGAGTCTTTAGATATTTGTAAGGTACCTCAAATTATTCCTTGTGTTATCATGGCAATTTGATAGGAGATGATAATTCCCTTGATATTCATGGTTATGTGGATTTAGAATAGGTAGGTGATGTTGATAGCAAATGATCAATCAATGCTTATGTGTTTACTTTATTTGGTGGTGCAATCTATTAAATGAGTAAGCAAGGGGTTGTAGTCGCTTTTTCACTACAGAAGTTGAGTATATGGTAGCTATTCACATGTGTAAAGAAGTCATTTTTCTTAAAATACTATTTTTTGATATCAAAATAAAACAAGGTGTAGTGATAGTTTATTGTGATACTCAGAGTGTGGTCTACCTAGCTAAGAACCCAACATTTCTTACCAAGACCAAGAACATTGATGTAAAATATCATTTTGTTAGAGATATGGTCAAGGATGGCAGGGTGAAGTTAATTAAGGTAGAGACTTTGATGAATGTTGTAGATTACTTAACTAAGCACGTGAGCATAGATAAGTTCATATGGTTTTTGGAGTCTATGGGCCTCTTAGCCCCTAGGAATTAATTCATGATGTTGATAATCCCTTTGCTCTTGCAAGGTGTTAGACAAGTGGTAAAATGTTAGGAAAAAGGTGTCTCAACCTTGCAATTATAAAAGGTTACTATTTGTAGTGGGTGATCCCACAATATTGGTTTACAATTTTTGGCCAAACTGGACATTGAACTAATTTTTTTTTAACTAAATCTTCACTTTCGGGAATCTATAGCTAAACCGTGAGGAATTTGAAGATGATGCAAACTAGTGATTTGTGACATTTTGTCTATAGATTCTAAATATATATTTTTTAAAATTTTGGAATCATTTGCACTTTTTTCCATCTCTTTCAAAAACTAGTTTTTAATGTAAACACCATTTTTAAAGAGTGACGTTACTAACTAACACAACTTTTTTTCTATGAAGGATAAAATTCTATTTTTTTTTAATTTAGATTCATAACTACGATATCTAGTGCATGGAATTGGTTTCATAGCATTTGATTGAATATTTTTTTCTTAATTAAGTTTCAAAGTCAAACTAGTTACAATTTAGACATGATTTACTCGCTAAAACATAACTTTTTTGTATGTATTGAAATTCATTTTTTTTTTGTTGGATCAGGGACATCAATATCTAGTTCGCTGATATTTTTAATTTTTTTTTGATAATCTGCTATTTTTCCACGTGCAGAACAGAGAGCTTGATTTTCGGTGAAAAACCTATGTTTAATCAAACTAAAAAAAAACATAATAAAACCAAAACATATTAAAATTATATTCAATGGATAGCTCATTCTGAGGGCTACCATCATCCAATTTGGATTGTGAAGTCTCCTCCATTTTCATCCTCAACCCGAGCTTTGAAAGGAAAATTTTGCAGAGATTTGGTAGAAGAGGAGGAGAAGGGGGGTTTGTATGGACCCTCCCTTTGAGCGAACCCCCTTGACCCTTTTGAGCGAAGGGGGGTTCGCTCGAACGGGGGTCCATACGAACCTCCATTTTTTGAATTTTCTTTTGTCTTCATTTTAAAAAATGTGCCAAAAGGTGGGTCCCATCATTAAAGAGGGCTCGCTCAAAGGGGGGTTCAAGTGAACCCATTTTGGGTCCATATGAACACCCCAGTTTGTACGAACCCCGAAAAACCATAAAAAAATCATGGGAGCATTTTTACAATTTTCCTTCCTCAACGAAATTGTAAACCAGTATTGTGGAATCACCCTAGTAAGTTTTCATTTGAGAAAAAATGGATTCAAAGCTTTCTCCAAAGCTATGAAATGGCCAAATAAACATGCTAGTAAAGTTTCAACCCAAGGTCATGTCTAGATTTCAAGATATCAAAGTTTTTATTTTTAAAAGTTTTAAAGTTAATTTTGAGGAACTTAGAGGGTGTTTTTGGTCCTAAAAGTGGTTGTAACTAATGAAATGAGTTATATCTCGATAAAGTACTTTACCAAATTTCCAATAGTTCAAACGATTTGTCAATAGAACTCTTGAATCAAAAGTTATGGCCTCTAAAATTTGGGTCTCCCAAATTGGGAAATGTGAAAACATGTTGGACACATAAAAGAGTTTTAAGGGGGAGTTACATGTGTTAGTGTTGTTTGGACACATCATAGGGAATATTTTATTGGAGAGAAGGTGAGCACCACTTTTTGAGTGGTTTTAGCTCATGGCTTTATAAATATTATTTGATAGTTTCATGTATTATATCTCCTATATATTAGGTTCTTGAGATGGAGGTTGAGTGTGAGCGTCTTATATATTTTGAGTTTCCTCTAGATCTTTTATTGGAGATACTCCTAAGGGAGATTTCTCTACAAGTATATTGTTCTCTTGTTGATTTCTAAATAAAAGATTGGGAAACTTTTGGAGTGTGGGGTTTTTCTCCTAAAAGGTTTTTTCCCATGTAAATCACTATGTTGTGGTATCTATAATATTTATGTTTATTTTTGTTTAGTTTCTATAAATTTTGTAAAGATCTATTTTTTTGCATAACCCTCCTCTCAATATTAGTGTAGGAAGTTGTTTTGCTACCTTAACTTCCTTACACATGTTACATTCATTATGAACATAGATTTTCTATATGTTGAGGAAGTTGAAGCACACACATAATAGATACCATGATTCCCATATGAGGTCACCAATGAGTTAGTGAAAGGAAAATAAGAGTACTACTAGCATTTCTCAAGAACCCAAAAGCAAACATATTTGTCACTTATTATGAGAATGTGGAGAAAAGAAGAAGGAAGCACAAGATAAATTAGAAAAGGAAATGGTTATCTACATCAAATGTGGGGCATTAATAAGGACCCATAATCTCTAATTTTAATAGGGATCTTTGATCACCACTAGTGGACAAGGTACAAGAAATACTAGTGTAATAATATGATAAGATATAATTTAGGTCCCTTGGATTCAAAATAAGGGATTCAAACATGCATGAGAAGTTGGGAGAGGAGGAATTAGAGAAAATATCTCCACAAATAGCGACAAGGATAAAACTAGCCACCACACTATTTCCTAAAGGAAAACAAGAAGAAAGTAGAGTAGAGCCATTGATTTAAGAAGAAACAAATTCCCTCCTACAAATGAGTGTAAAGAAGGGAAAAGGAGAGGCAAGCTCCTTACAATATAGGGAAAGGCCAAAAAAATCCTAAATAAAATTTGTACATGTTGCAAATGAAGAAGAGTTTGTAGAATTCTCATTGAGAAAAACAGAAGGGGCAGAAAAAAGAGAGGGAAATGAAAGAAAACAAATAAGTATAAACTAGAGAAGGAAGAGGACATAACATATGTCTAGTTACTATATAGATCATTTTTCACACAATAGCACAAATATATGTGGTGGTATCTAATGTAAAAATAAACAAGTAATTTAAGAAGCGTTATTAGATTACATTGTAAGAAGTCCTCATTCAATTGTGGATATAAGAAAGGACTTCCCTATGGAAATAGTAGATAAGATAAAAGGAAAAAGAAAAGTGATGCAAACAAAATATATCAAGAAAGAGGACCTAGAATAAGTAAGGGTGGTCATCTACTTGCCAATAGGTACAAATTGATGTAGATTCAAGCTACAGAGTTAAGATCAAAGTAGAGAGTAGATACTCTCTCATCACAATCCAAATGAGAAAAAGAAAAAATTTAGAAAAGAAACCATTGAGGTCATACCAAAGGAATATAATACATACTAATAAAAAATTTAAAAAATGGAGTAGCAAGAAGTGAGTGTGGAAGAACTATATAAAGAGGAAATAATAGAACCTAGTGATGGTGCAAAGATAAATGAACAAAAGAAAGAAAAGAGTAGGATACACCACAAAAAGGAGAATGAAACATTGAGAAAGTGTTAGATAGATACATAAAGGAAGAATAAATTGGAAATATAAAGGAAGAATAAATTAGAAAAGATAAAGGAAAAATAGCAATGGTAGAATCTAATGTAGGGAAAGCTCCCTCTGGGTAGGTTCTAATACCACCACCATTATCTCAACACTTAGACCAAATAGATAAAATCAAGGAGTTCATGGCCCAATATAAGTATCTACAACCTATGCTGATGTTGCCATGATACCTATTCACATCCACATCCTCTTCTCTATAGCTAGGCCTAACCCAAATCTCTACTATCTATCAATTCCAAATAGGAGATGTGACACACAACACTACTAGAGAGAATGTTGATAGCCTCAAACATTTTGGAGAACTAGCAAATAGATCCAACATGTCTTAAGGATAATACGTGGATTTAGTCAAGGGATGATGTTGGTAGGATAGAGCCATACCACTCCCATTAGGTCAAAAACCTAAAAAGGGTGGCATAATGGAGGCCAATGGTGAAAATCTACACTAGTAGCATAGAGAACATACCCCAAGCAAGATATAGGAAGATAAATTCATTGAAAGATAAATTCAAAATATATAATTGATCAATGGAAATTACAAAGAGGAATATCAATGAAGAAAAGCATGTATCTACACTCAATCATCCATATATGTACCACATAATAGGACGAGATAGGAAAGAGAGGAATGTAAGTGAAAGGATGATAGAAGAATATGAGCTATGATTTTTAATTAAGAAAGATATCGTATAAGGAAGATATGTTGAGATACTAATGGTTGTATAGTGTAAGTTGATGTAATGGATATATAATGGTTTATACTATGTGTTATGTGTGTGTGGTGAATATATGCATGCTTATATTTTAATTTATTTGTTTTGTATTCCACTGCCTTACATTGTATTTCATAGCATAAGTTATAATCCTTATTTTTAGGAATGAAGATAAACAAATATAAATTTAAATCTGAAAATTATTTTACAAATCTAAATTTTACCATGCATGATACCAATGGAGATTTAAGGAAATGTAAATTAGCAACAACAAAGAAATAAACAAGCATAAGAGATTTACACAACACAATATTTACATGGAGAAAATATATTTTGAGTGAAAATTTCCACTAAAAAAGAGGCTGATTATGTATTATCTTGAAATAAGAATACAAAAATTCACTTCCTTCTTTCCTATATACAAACTAACAACATTTGTGTACTTGTGCAACCTCACACTTCTCTTCACCACAAGCACTTGTTATAAACAAGAATAATTCAAAATAATATCATAATACAACTATGGTGGACATCTACCTACTATTTCCAATGCCTCATTTTTGGATTCACCTACAAGATAAAATCTAGCCTCTTACATGACTCTTACAACTTCAAAAAAAATTCATAATCAACAAAAATTAAAACCACTAATTTTGGCACCTAGTTTGTCATGCACTCCCTATAAATTAGGAGGAACTATTACAAGATATCATACTTCCCTAAAAAATTATCTACACCATGATGGGCACCAAGATTAACCTTATCACCTCATCTACACTCCAAAAATATAATAATTAAATAATTTTCATTACAAATGGATCCCACATCCCTTATGAATGCATTTATAAATAATATCTTTTAATAATTAAATGTGTAGGATTTACAAGGTTGATGAAACCTTAATCTTAACACTTTATTCCTCCACACTGAGGTATATAAATTTAAAGAGCATAAGCCCATAACTTTGGTATGTGCCCCTCTTTTTCCAATGTTGATTTTTTTTTTTTATTATGGGTAAAATAGGTTTTGATGGGGCCCCAAAACCCAGTACAGATAGGTTTTACAAGGACCTAAAACCCAAACAAAGAGAGAGCTACCTAAAATAAAAGACATAGACCATTACTAGCCTAAACAACAATAGTCATAAAGAGAGAATCAAGACTACACAAGTTGCATGAAATAGGTTTTTAAGGGGCCTTAAACCCTTTTAAAAATAGGTTTTGATAGGGACCTTAAACCTTAGATACACTTAAGCACCACCTAAATCATCTAGGCATTAACAAACCAACCTCTTAGAACATCCAAATCTGAGCCCAAGAACATAGAAACACTCAGGGAAGACACCACTGAGCCAAGAGAGATAAACATCTTAATGGTGTAGAGTACCATCAAACCCCACACATTACAAATTTGCAAAGAATTAGCTTATGTGCAACACCAATCCACACGCAAAGCATCAGCTTCCTTGCAACAGTATTCCACTCGGTCAACAAATCCAACCTCCACCTCTAAAGGACAGGACTCCCCTCTATAGGAGAGGATGAAGAGAATCCCCTTACCACTAAAGCCACATCTCTCCAACCCATACAAGATCTTCCTCAATAGGAACCAAAAAATGGGAGGATATTTTCTCACCAACCCAACAACATCCATCCCCACCTCAATAGGAGATGGTTCCACCTCAAGAGGAACAATCTCCCCCTCAATAGGAGACACTAGCTGAAAGGAACTTCAAAAGTAAGGGATAACCCAATATCCCTCAGCATCACAAGCTTCAGGTACTGGAAAGAAGAAGCTAAAATCACAATAACCAACTTACAAAACTGGGTCCAAAGAAATACAACAAGCATATCCCAGCCACCAATAAGCCAATACCAATCAAAATATAGAACATAAACTAAAAAATGCAGAAATCCTTTTTCCAATAAACAATGTTTCCTACTTTTTTCCTCATAAGATTCATAACCACAAAGGAGTCCACAACAACTTCTAAAAACCACAAAGAAAACTAAGTTAAAAGATAAGGAAATAACCTAGTCAGACACTAGCACCAGCAGACAACCCTCTACAAGAAGCACACGCTAAATCCCTTCAAATCAAGAATCTCCATACAAGAAAAGGGAACGAAACAACTTGATTAGAGAGAAAAGACAACAAAAACTTCAAACAAAATTCCCTCTAATAGAAAAAAACAAGGATGATTCCCTCAAGAAGAAAAACAACAGTGAAGGGAATAAAACAAACCCCAACAGGGGCCATGATTTAACCAAAACCTCCCCTCTAAGAGCAGGAAAAGCCCAACATAGAACTACTAGGAAGCAATCCTCTAAAACAAAGAGGCAACCCCAAGAAATCTCCCAACCCATGCAAAAGACCCAGAACATAAACCACTAACCTATCGGGAGAACCAACCAACACCAGAATCCAAACTAGCAAAGGAACCAGGCATGTGCCAACAGAAAACCAAGTAGTTGCACACGAAAAAAATAAACAGCCAGCCCACAGAAGAATGGAACCCTCAAAACACCAAGGGAACCCCATCAAACCCACTAGAAAACAAGCACAAAGCCATGAAATCCCTCCAAATATAGGGAAAAGCAATGGGGAAACACCCAAGAAGTAGCTCCAGAATAGGGAAGAGAATGGGCACACTGCCCACATACTCTCCACACAAGTGCCTCCAAAAAAGAAAGGGCCAAGACACAAACCCCTAGACACCAACTACAATGTTAGAGATAGAAACACCAATAGCAATGACAACAGATAACCAACAAGAACCTTTGCTCGATAACCCATCTCTCCCTCTCGCCTCCATCCTCAAGAAAGCGTTCAAAAGACAAACAAAAGAAAGGAAAAATTCCAAGGAGTCCTCCATACTCACAAGAGCAGTGACATAATACTAAGCACCAAGCACACCCCACACAAGAGCAATGGCATCAGACAAAGCACCAAGCTCACCTCACTCAACATGAAATTGCGACAACACAGGGGAAGCTTCAAAGCCAACACAAAACTCCCATTAGCATCATCGTCCTCACCTGCATCGCCAAAATCCTCCTCAAAAATCAAAACTCCACCTTTGTGCCCTTTCCCACCTCTCAACCTCTCCATCGAAGTGCTAACAGTTCCAATGTTGATTGTTGTCTCATAATCCTTTTACAATTAAAAATACCTCCTCATATAATTTATTTTTGACTTCCTCATCCCATTTTTTATTCATTAATGTTTCTACCCAATATTTTTTCTGAAGTTCCCAACCTTGTAGATTTTGTACATGATTCCATATTTTTTATGACAATTCTTTCTTAGTATCTACCTCTTCATTTCTTAACTTTTAATAGAATGTTTAACTTTGAATTCTTCTTCTCTTTGTATGGCCACTTTTTATTATAATTTATTTACTGCCTTTGCTAAAAATCCTTTATTGATTTGTTCTATTGGATAAGGCTTATTGAATTGAAACATAGCAGGAATTAACTTAAATTTCCTTATTAGTGCTAGTAAAAAAAGGATAGGTTTTTACAACTTCTAAGGCTTTATCCTTTATTAAAAAATATCTAAACAATTTCTTCTAGTCTAATATCCTCTATCTACTTTATTTTTCTTTTTATTCTACCACCCTGGTTCTTGTGACTCTTTATGTGGTTGATTTGGTTCATCTATTTCATTTCCAATTGCTTACTCTTGTTCTAAAGAATCATCATAATGCACCAATCCCCTATATGCCTTATATTTTCTCATTTCACCTTTGTTGGTAACTCTTTTTCCTCCTTTCTCTTTTATGATATCACTTAAATAAATTTTCTATAATTTCTTCTATAGGTGGCTCACCTTGTAGTGAAGAGTTTATTTCTATATTCTCTATTTATTTTTCTAATTTTTTTTTCATACTCTTCCCCTCATATTGTAGAGTTTTATTCTCTAATTCTTATTTTATTTTATTTTTTAATAAAAGGCAGAAAGTCGAATATTTATATTTATATAAAAGTATAAGAGATTACAATATCAGTGTTCTTGATTGAAAATATACTTTCATGTCCATCATATCTAAATAGCATTTTTGTAACCAAAATTCACTAACTATGCTACATTACAAAATGCTAGCCTGTTTAAATATCACTGTTGTAATAGAGAATACCTAATTACAAAATGTCAAATTTTATATTACAAAGCAGTTGACTTCATGCTATTTTATATGTTTTGTATAGGCCTGTTGTAGCATATATGTAAAAGTATTCCCAAACCGTCTTTAATTGTCAAGCATTTCCTACATAAGAACTTTCCACCTTTTCTTCTTTTTGCATAGATTGATGAACTGGTGGATTTGATTGTGAATTTGTTGTAACGTTCATGTCTAGGATGCATGTAATTGGTTTGTTGTGAAATTAATTCCACTGGGGCAGCTTGTGATTATGCGGTTTCTACCAACTCCTTTTGCGATGCAATCTGATTCTTGACATTATCTACTTGATGAAAATGATGTGTTAAGATAAAAGACAATGCATGATATTTTTCTTTGAAATTTCTCTCCAGTTCAGACCCCACTTCAAAATGGTGACGGGCTAGCTCTCTATAAAGATAACTCAATGAGTTATATTCTAGTGATGTTTTCATTGCAATGTATATATTTTTGTAACATACCTTGTGGTGTAAGTAATGTCTAGGAAATATACCGCCCACATATGCTTCACCTTTCCAAAAGTTATACCTTTGTATGCTCTTAAGTAGAGCATTGTCTTGCAAGAATACTTCCTGAATGACTGTGTTTGCAAGTTTTTGCATATCTTGATAGTTTGGATTCAAGTCCAAAACATTTGAAACAAATATGGACACTAGGTCTGATGGAAATATCAACCTATAAGATGAAGGATGTAAAATGTCTTCCCCTATCAAAGTTTTCAAGCATTTGAATACAAATAAGCAATCAGTTTTGAAGGCATGTGACAGATGTTCTCTTTCCAACCTTTTGGAAAATGGAAATTCTCATTCTTGTATAGGAAATGGGGCATGGCAGTTTCTTGGCATAAACTCCATGATAAAAAATTTAGCAGAAAAGGTGATATCAAAACACACAGGGAACAAAAAATATTTGTTCTGAAGCGAATAGCAACACACTAGCCAAGATAACTACAATATGCAAACACTACTGGAAACACATTGAATGGCGCTCTGTTTCAACACTTTTCTCATCTAAAACATGTTATACTTTGACTGAAGGCTAGCCACAAACATTATACATTCACATTGACAACAACAAAACCCAATAACTAAGCTCTTTCAAACACAAAGCATAGATCTTACCCGCCAAATTGGAAATGTCTTTGAGGAGAATGATAAGAAATGATAGTAGAAACACCTACTTCTCCATTTACTTTCCAATGCCTTACTCGAAAACACAACCTACCTATTTTGCAATTCCAAAATTGAGAATGAATGTTTGATAAGAGCGCAACACACAACACCCAAATTGCAAATCTGAGCCACCTTTGCTTCTCTTTTTGGGGATGAAACTTCAGAGCTTAAACCCTTATGCTTTTACCATATTTTTACTACAGTATTTGCAGAATGTGAAGAACATACTACTTCCAAGCCTTTAATAAAAGTGGAACTCATTTGATTTTTATAAAAAACAAAAATAATTTGAATTTCGGCACATGCAGTAAAGAGTTCAAACATGCTTAGATTAATGATGAAAACACAGAGTTCTCGTCCCTTGTATGAATTTCCTACATAAAAGTGACACTTATTAGCCAAAAATATTACCTTTGTTATGACCAATGTCTTGAATTTAGATACTATATTCGATGAATTCAATCCAAGATACATCTGCTTGTGTGAAATATATTTTCTCCTTGCACAGGTGTGGATGCCAACTTTTTCAACAGGTTTTACGCATGTTGTTCTAGGTTCCATTCTAGTGCTATGTATTACCACACAATTTTATGATTACCATGTACTAAACAAGACTGTGTTAGATACTAAACAAAAACTTTGCGCAAGCTTGGTGCATGACGAAGATAATTTGATTAGACAACATCAATGAGCTAGCTTAAGTTGTACAAAGAACTTGATGGCATTATCTAGTATTAAAGCACATTGCTCTTATGTTGATAATTCTTAACAGATGTCCATCTGGCATTGCCAATCTTGACCATGTTGAAATTTCCACGTATCTCCAGATCAACCCAATATTCTGATGTAGCTATCCACAGTGTCCATGGTGCATATAAATTGTGCCAATGAGTCAAACACAATGCAAATTCCTAAATGGCTCCCTTTTGCTAGAAATATATTTTAATTTTTAAGCTTGCAAGATAATTCTAAATAAATAATTCTTGATATAACAATGTCGCTTAGTATTACTTCCAGTTCACCTTGTTAGAAGCCCACACTTTCCCTTTCAATAGCATATTTTAATTCCTGTGTAATATTTTGCATATTACTACCATATAACTACACATTTTGAAGTTGGTCACACCCAATATTTGCAAACTTATTTTCCAACATATCACCTTCCGTATATGTATGCTTTATTTGCACAAAACTAAAAAATTTCAACAACTTCCATGCCTGTTGCATCACATATCTAATTTTCCAAGAAAACACTTTTTGTTCTTTACATGTGTTCAAAATAATTAAGGAATCATCTTGAATTTCCAGATATTTAATTTTCATATCATATGCTAATTGCAAACCATGAAGCAATGCTTGTGCTTCCCAAATATTATTTGTTCCTTTCAGAATTTTTATTGACTTAGCTAAAACTAGGATTCCTTTGTGATCTCTTATTACAATCCCCGCCCCTGATATACCTGGATTCCCACGTGAAGCACCATCAAAATTTAACTTGAAATACCCTTTTAAAAGTGGAACCCAAGATATTTTTCTTCTATCTAATTTATGACTTGGATTTTGGTGCAAGCTTCCTTTGAACGGAAGAACAATCTTATTCCACATCTTCATTACCTTTGAGTCCCAATCTGTGAACAACAACCCAATGCTTTTGACCTTTTGAACATGCGCATTTGTTAACTCTACTATTGAAGATTCCAATTTCTCCAATACTTTCTCCACCTTAATTTTTTCATTCCTAAAAATCCTTTTGTTTTGTTCCCACCAAATGGTCCAAAATATTACAGAAGGAATCACTCTCCAAATGCAAGCAAATAATGTTGATTTATACAAAACTGGCCAGCTCGAGAATAAGTCCCACAAATTATTTGGTAGTGGAGCATACCGACTTCATTTTTTTTTAATAAAGGTCTAGCACTTAGATGCAAAAGGACAATGAATAAATAAGTGGCTCACCTCTTCTAGCTCATTTTCAAATAGGCACACTTAAATTGAGCTGCTATCCCAAGTTTGGCAAAAGGACATATACTTGGTGTTGTAGTCACTTTTACTTATTAATTGGGTTTGGATTTTTTAATAGTATCATTATATTAGTAATCTATATTTATATTATATAAAAAAATTCAATATTATAATTTAATATTGCATATTAATTTATATTTTCTTTTTGTTTATTTCATATTTATTTTTCCTCTCTTATTTCTCTTTTTGATTTTTCTTTATGTTGTCATCCTCTCTCATTAGTTTTTAGTCTTTCAATTCTTTTATGTTTTGTCTTTTTTAAAAAAAATCATTCTTATATTTTTTTCTCTCTTATTCTCTTCCTCTCTAATTTTTTCAATTTCTTTTTTTGCCTTATCTCTCTTGTCTTGGTCTTTGTACCCTTTTCTCTCCTCAACTTATCACCTCTCTTCCTTTTAAGCAAATTGGTTTTGCATCTAACCATTTCTCATCTCCTTTGCTCTCTATCATCCTGATGATGGATCACTGAGTGTGATCCGAAACGTTGATGAAAAAACTCAAACACAATCAAAAATCCAGAAATTACAAATCTTCAACATTATGGATTGTGGAAATCTCATAGCATTAAGCCTATCACTTGTCAAAATTCTTCTTTTAATAGTCAGCCAAGAGATACAACCAGCCTTTGGTAGAATTGTTGAGTCCCAACAAAAAGACAAGGCTCTTTGAGGTTTGATACTTTCACCTTTACTCATTATTGCCTTATAGCCCATTTTCACTGTATATTTTCCAGTTTTTGACAAAGCCCATAGCAATTTATCCTCACATCCTAATACATAAACAATCCTATCATTTAATATTCTCTTAAATTCCTCTTGTTAATAGATTTTCACCCATGGCTCAATCAAGTAGAGCCCATTGATAGAACGAAGAAAGAAAATGGTACATTTGATATTCCCCTTACATTGCATTCATGTATATAAATGAAATAACTTGAGAGATTACAGAAACATAAATCATTGCATTTATATAGATGAATGAAACATAAGAAAAAAATTCAAATTTCTTTTGAAAAGTTATTTTATTGAATTGAAATATTCATTTAACTCACACAAGCCATGAGTTTAACTGTTGCTTACTTATTCAATGCAAAACAAAATCAACACATACATGAATAAGTAAACAAATGAAAAAAAGTGCATTTAGGGAGGGTAACCAGTCATTACCTGGGAATGACTGGTTCTATCAAGTCTTCTTGTCTGGCTGTTGTCTGAGTTGTTCTAGCCTTCCTAGCTCCTTGAGACTCTTGTTTCCTCCATTAAATCAAGGCAATGAGTTAGATCAACGCTCTAAGCAATGAAAAGTTACACATCATACATGTTCATTTACCTATACATGTATAAATTGATCTTAATCTGCATTAAACAAACATCCATATCCTAAATATACCAGAGAAAACATTGAATCCATCGAAATAGCACATCAAAATATACATGGTTTTTTCTAATTTGTTTGTTCCATGTGCAGCAACAGGTGCAATCATTTATCAGATTAAATATGAGTGGGGATAAATGTGGCTCCCATGAGGGTTGAGCCCAGCTCATAATTTATGCAGTTACAGAGACTAAAAAAAAAAGGGTTTCAATACTAAACTTGATATCATGTAGATATAAAGGGCATGCTTTATAAATCATGGCAGTCAAATGAACAAATCTTAGATTTCAAATACAAATGAATGAGTGTTTTTTAAGTTTGCATTACTCAAAAGTTAATACCTCATTATGATTTGATCCACAATAATCAACTATTAAGATAGCAATGAGTTTTCAGTATGATTGAATAATAAATTCCTATGAGAGGAACTGTAAAATACATGTGATATTCCTTATAATCAATAGTGGCAAAGGATAGATAGATCAGTTATTTAAAGTAACCTTTTTCAGGGTTGAACTTCAAGGCAAGCATAACTGTTATGCATAATGACATCCTTAAGAAATTTTGTAATTTGATTGAACAGAAGACAATACTAAGAAAACCCAATGTTAAGGGGAAACATTACAAACTTCATGAACAACCTTTACTTCATCATATTCATAAGAATAAGTTGTGCATTATTCTAAGTTTTCAAACAGAATGTGGAATAGAAATATAACACTAAGTTGTAAAGTCCTTATCTAAATGATCAAAAAGAGCCTTTAAGGTCTACATGTAAGAAGTCGGTCATAATGCACTGAAAATAGAATCCAAGGAAAGTACAAAGGAACAAGAAATTCTTACAAGGAAAATGTTTTACTTTTCCACAGGCCTGAAGTAGAAAATGGATATATGGAACAAGCTTGTAGCAGAGAATGAATTTTTTAACCTTGAATTCTCTTCTGCTAAATCAAATTTGTAAGAAAAGAGTAACAGTATTGAAGTCACCATCTTAATGGTAAATGTTAAAGGATGGAAGTCAAGATAGAAGTTCTATAAGATTCTGATATTCATGAGATTTGTGCTAAATAATCAAGTTTTGTTGTGATAAGTATGTGCAACTATGGAAAAGTTCAATAAGATAATAAGAATTTAAACCACATTTATAGAATCAATACCTGGGGTTCATTCTCAACCTCATGGGAAAAAATGTCACATATATGTTGCATATTCAATGATAGAAAATAATGCAAGGTATTCATGGATTTTTGCAGAACAAAATTCAGACCCCGATGAAACCCTCAACCACGAATAATAAAGGTAAAGGTTTTCAAGCTTCAACCATGAAAAAGTAAAAAGATTCAAGTTACAGTCAAAATGAGCAGAGAGATCAAGTTATATAGTGGAACTGGACAGTTATGAGACTGGTAAAAGAAGCCATGAAAGCAAGATACTCTAGTAAATAGCTATTTGAAAGGAATTCTTGCATAATCTTCAAAACGAGAGATACCCAGAAGTCTGAACAGTTCTTTAGAATGTGAAAGCATGGTGTGGGTTTGGCAACTTGAAGATGGAGATACATAAAAGCAGAAAACCCTTGACCATGAAATGAGGTGTTTATGAGTATGGCTACAGTCATAAGAACAACTCCAAAGTTTGGAGAGTAAGGTGATTAGAAGTCAAGAATGCACAAAAAAGATGTTTTTGTGTTTACAATGAAATGTCAGCACGGCCATGACAGAGTGCAAGGGGAAAAATCTAAAGATTGTAGAGACAAACCTTGAGGGATTTCCATAGATAAATCAAGGGATTTATACTCTCAAGCCCGTGGCCATGATTAGAATCAATCAGAGAAAACACAAAAAACCACAAAGAATAGAAATATTTTCATTATTATGCTACAAAAAAAGTTTTAGAACAAGTTTTGAATTGCAGAGAATGAAAAGAGACAACAAGTTTGCTTACCCAATTGTTGTTTTCTTTTCTCTAAAAACTTTGCATGAGGATGTTTTTGCAAAGCTCCAAAAGCTCTCATGGTGGTTCGGCCAAGCAGATGAAGGGTTTCAAGGACATAGAGAAAAAGAGAAAAATTCAGAATATTATGGCCTTAAAGGCTAAATTTCATAAAAGGAGATCTCTTTTTCTTTCAGAAAAAATGCTTACCATTTTTTTTGCTTGGTAGAAATGATAGGTTTTAGCACAAAATGCTTGCAAATACCTATCATTGAAGCTCCAGAAGTTATAGTTGAAAGTTCTACAAAAACCTTGGCGGCAGCTTACTATAAACTTCTTCATGAAGCTTCTAAGGCAAAATGAGCAAAGACTCTCTCTTTTGTTTTTAGGGATTTTTACCCTAGATT
The DNA here is from genome assembly GCA_007258455.2 of Sequoia sempervirens. Lineage (NCBI taxonomy): Eukaryota > Viridiplantae > Streptophyta > Pinopsida > Cupressales > Cupressaceae > Sequoia > Sequoia sempervirens. The sequence goes on along the minus strand of VDFB02362961.1, from coordinate 87,476 downwards.
GAGTGAAAGTCGATTAAAGGATAAGCATTCTGCTTTTTTCTTTTATAAAAATACAATGAATTACCTAATCTGTGGTTGTGTGCTTTTATGCCTTAGAAGATTTTATTATCTTCTAGATTTTTTTTTCTCTTATATATGATATGTCACTATTTTGTGACCTTGTAGGTTATCCATACCAAATAATGAGATTAAATTCTTTTGTTTTTCATTTACTTCATATTGTAAAATGCTTGAATTAAATGATATCTTATAAATCATTTAATTTAAACATTATCTTTCAAATGAAAAAAATAGAAACATATATTTATATGGCTAAGTCAAAGAGAAATGAAGAGGTGCTTGTATTGATGGCTTGCCACAAAAGAAGGGAGGTTATTTTCATTTGAGAAACATTGAGAGAGCATATATGATAATTGAATTCAGTTATCAAACACTTGGAGTAGAAATAGGAGCATTTATTTGCTTTAGAGACAAAATTGGAGCTTTTGGAGGGTGTTATGATGAGTCACCATGTTGAACTTAGTCAAAATTGATCATTTCAACTCTTTGAAGCTCATTTAAAGAAAATCTAGTTGCTATATTTTTAGCTTTTTGAAGCCATCTGATTTCATGAAGCTTCTAGAGCCTTGTTTTGTGGAGCAACTTGGGTATTGGCTACTTAGTCACATTTGCTACTCATTATTGAGTTAGTTCTTATTGGTTGCTTTTTTTGTTTTGTGACTTTTGCAATCCTTGGAGAAGAAGACATAGTTTTGTAACTCATTTTGGACATGAAATAACAGAGAAAACCTTGGTTAATCAATGATTTTGGAGGTTTTTCCTTCTTTTTCCTTGCTTCATTGTGTGCATTCAGATGATTCGATAAAGCTATTTGTGAAGTATTGTTATTCCCTAATAGTTTTGTCTCATGTTCAATACCTTTATGTAGGAGTTAGTTTATGTAGGTCATAATCTGTGTCAAATTTTGTGAATGACTTATAGTTGTGAAGTCTCCTTCCTTCTAGAAGTCTAAGCATCAAGACCTTGTTATGAAATACTTATGCTAAGACATACGAGAATGAGTTGTGAAAGTTTATTTTCAATCATTTTAAACAAGTGTTTACAATCTGAGATTTATGTTCAAGTAACATTTTGGTGTATCACCATAGGGTTTAATTTACATTTTCTTGCAATCCTTCTCCCTTTTCCTTATAAAGAATCTATAGTTAGGTGATACCAAGAGGAAGTCGACCTTCTCCGGAGGTTGACCTCTACTTTTCAAAGCCCACATTTTGAGAGGTCTTCCCTTGTTACATTGGAATGTTGAATTTCATATTCAACAGGGTGCAATTTCAGTAGATAACACCTCTTTATGAACATATGAGCAAGCAACAGTAGAGACATCTTTCCACCTTAATTTCCCAGTGTAGTCTTTAATGCTCTCAAAGTAATCGTTTACTTTTCCCCCCCAACTTGAACTAAGATCTTGAATAATTTGCAGATTATGAGTTGTATTTAAAGGGGCATATCCACCCCAAGAATCTTCCCAAAACTTTGTTTGTAAACCATCTTGAACTTCCCAAGTAAGATAGGGGGTGATTACCTTTCTACATGGAACCAATAAATTCCACATTGTAGAAACTTGTGGTGGGTTTGATACTATAAAAATTCTCTTTGGATCTATGTTATCTAAGTACTTAGCTTACATGACCTCACACCATTTCGCTCTTGACTTAGTGTACATGTACCACACTAATTTTTCTCCTAATGCTTGGTTTTTGGATGATAAATTGTGTATCCCAGCTCCCCCTTTTAGTTTGTCTTCACAAAGATTTTTCAATGAAATAAGTGAGATCTTTTTGTTTTCCATGTTCCCCTTCCATAAAAAATCCCTAATTAGCTTTTCAATTAACAAAATCACAAATTTTAGAGCTTTTAATACTGCCATATAATAATTAGGGATGGCAAAAAGGACTGATTTTATCAATAATATACGCCTTGATAATGACAACCACCTACCCTTCCATGTTGCTATCCTTAACTGAATACTTTGTATATCTTATCCCAATAAGAGATTTTATTTTCCCCAGTAAAAAAAAGAATCCCAAGGTACTTACAAGGTAATTCTGTTATTTGAAAACCAAGAAGGTTAACAATTTTCTTTTGTAAGCCTAATTTGATATGAAAAGTGTATATCTTTGATTTTTCTGACCTAAAGCAAGTGAATATTTTTGTAAAATAGACTTGATATGCTTGGCCTCTTGAAGTTGAGCTACACCAAATGATAATGTGTCATCTGCAAACAAAGAATGTGTGACTAATATTTCAATGGAAGGTATTGGAATCCCTTTCCACAATCCTTGTAAATGAGATTGTTTGACTGTCCTGCTAAGGGCCTCAACTAATATTATGAATAAAAAAGGTGATAATGGATCACCTTGCCTCACTCCTTGAGTGGAGCTAAAAAAACCTGACGATGTATCATTAATTAGTACTAAAAAAATTGCACCTTTCAAGCAAGGTAGGACCCATTTGCACCATTTATTGCTAAAATCAAATTTCTTTAATACTTGCATCAAAAAAGTATAATCCAATTTATCATAAGATTTCATCATGTCAAGCTTAATGATAAATGAAGGGATTTTGTGCAGAGAAATAGAATGCAAAACTTCATGTGCCACCAAAGCACCCTTCGTTGTCTCCTTGCCAAGAACAAATCCAACTGCTCTTTGAAAATTAATTTAGGTATGATGGGCAGAAAACAAAGATAAATTGCTTTGGTAAGAATCTTGTAAACTGTGTTACAAAGAGAAATAGGACAAAATTTCGAAAAGAAATTTGGATCCTTAACCTTTGGAATTAATGCAATGTGTGTTATATTAAACTGCTTAAGCATGGAACAAGAGGCTCGAGACTCCTCCAAATCCTTAAGAATATCACTTCCTATGAATTCCCAACATTTTTTGAAGAATAATGTTGTAAGTCCATCAGGTTTTGGGGCCTCATCTGGCTTAAGTGAGAAAACAACTACTTTCACTTCATCCAAAGTAAAAGGATTATTAAGTTGTACATTATCTTGCTCAATGACTAATGTAGGGATTGCTTGCAACATGTCCTCTCTTTCAGCCCCAATCTAATCTGATTGTTGTATTGGTGCAAATAACATATTAGAAAAGAATTTTATCCCTTTGTTGATGTGTTTTTCATGCACTTATGAACATAGGTAATGCATAGGCACACCACCTCTCTTGAAAGGAAATCTTCTACAAACAAGTTGCAGAAAATCACCCCAAGGTGACTAATGTTAGGTCTTGACAGTGCTTGGAATATCTTAGTTGTTCATGTGATTTGTTGGTAATCATAGGGTGGACATACAAATGAGTTACAAAGCATTGGAAGTTGGGTCTGTAAATGGAGTTCTTAGGACGTAGAAATTGTTGCTTAGTTGCTGCAGGTTCAAAACAACAGTCTAGAGCTCATAATTCAACTTCAAATTTGGCTTTACAATGTGCAATGAACCTTAGCTTAGGTTACTTATTAAAAATAGGAAAAAGGGAAAGGAAGGGAGGAAGTTCCTAAACCTAAAACTATGAATGAACAATGATCATGGAAGCTGCTACAGTAGACAAACTCCCTAAACTGGGTTTTGTTTGGCCAGGAGGATCCTACAGTTACACAAAACCAGTGCAATCTTCTAAGGACTGCAAATTTTCATATTACATACACACATCATAAACATGTAATTGGACTAAGTTGCAGTAATGAAGTGAATAATCTCCTACTAGCTTTACAAAGTGATTTATCATCGACAAACCACAAAAAACATGAGCTGGAAATTCATCAAATACTGTAATAGCAAACACCATCATCACTTCCACTCAAGAAACTAACTAAACTCATAGGGAAGTAGAACCATGCATGCATAATGAAGAAACACAAGAGAAACACCCATAAATCATGCAATGTAGCTCTCTATTGTTGTATAATACCTTTACATCAGCTCTCCAACCATTTACAAATGAGGGGGAGACCCCTATTTATAGTTTTCAAAATCCCAAATGAATGGCTAGGATTGATTTACATTGTGTGGCTTAGATTTGATTGCACTAGGGCGTCACCTACCCCTCATTATTCAGCAATTTAAAATACATTCATTTTATTTTCTCTATTTTTTCATATAGTGGCCAATCACTGTAGCAATTTTGTCTTCTAGTTGATTGCCCTTTTTCTATAGCTGAAACTGTTCAAAAGTTGCCTTCTTGTGTGTGCATCTGTAGTAGCCTTCAACCAATCAAGTACACCTTGTTTGCAGATTTGCATCGTTGTTAAATGGATCAGATGATCTAATGAGACATCTCTTGATGGATCATGATCATTTGTTTGGAGGGAGGAAACAACCACTCCCTCCCACCACCTTCAAGGCCACCCTTTATAGATTTTTCACTAACTTCCTTGACATAGGCCTCCTTCTAATATCATCTATGTTGATGGGTGCTAGGGGGAGAGGCGAGCATAAAATGAATGGTGAAAGGAGCAATGTGCCTTTTCCTTATTCAACTTTCTCAATGGGCCTCCCCGATGGATCTGCAGTAGGTTTCTTGAATCTTGCATACATGAAGTATTGTAAGTGCTTTCATGCACAAATCAAGGAAAACGTTAGTCAAATCCTGCAAACTCCTTGTTAGATTCACCCATGCATCATTAAAAGATCATAATATTCATCATTGTTCCACATTTGGAGCTCGTTTGGACCATAAACATTAATGTGTGCTCAAGTGTGTAGGCACCATAGAGCGGAATGATCGTAGACGGCAGATGGCGGGCAGACGGCAGACAGAAGGCGGATGAAAAATGACAGACGGAAGGTGGACGACGAACAGAAGGCGGACGACAGATGGAAGGTGAACGACGGATGGCCACGAAGGGACGATAGCCTGACAAGGAAGTTCTGAAACTTCACAAAACTTAGCAAATTTGAGATTTTTCAATTTTAGCGCATGGGAAAAGGGGTAGAAAGAGTGCCAAGAAATAATTCCTTAAGATTTGACTCATTTTGAAAAATGCAGAAATTTGGAAGGGGGAAGTTGAAGGGTCGCCGCCCTTTTGAAATGGCAATGAGCACATGGCGGCCCAACAAGGAAGTTTTGATGGCAACAGAGGGATGGCAGCCCGACAAGGAAGTTCCCAAACGACCACGAAGGGACGACAACCCGAAAGGGAATTTCCGTGATGTCTAAACACATGGAAAATTTGATCGAAACCCCTTTAGGCATGTGAAGTCACTCAATTTATGGGCCCTAGATGATGAAAACTTGAAGTTTGCACCCATTCCGGAAATGCGGAGATTTGGAAGGAGGAAGCCAAAGGGTCGCCGCCCTTTTGAAATGAAAATGAGCACACGACAGCCTGACACGGAAGTTCTGATGGCGACAGAGGGACGATGGCTCGACAAGGAAGTTTCGACAGTGATGGAGGGACGATGGCCCAAAAAGGAAGTTTCGAAATGGCCACAAAGGGACGACAGCCCGACAAAGAAGTTCTGATGGTGACGGAGGGACGACGACCCGACATGAAATTTTTGCAACTTCCAAAAACTTAAAAAAACCTTGGTAGTTCACTTAGGCATCACAAAAACATACCAAATCCATAGGCAACTTGTCCCCAAAGTCAAAAAATGAAATTTTTTTTTGAATTAAGCGATCAGGGACCAAGTTAGCAGGAACAAGGCAAAAGGCGAAAAAAGGAAGGGGGGACTTTGTTTCTCCCAAAATTTGAATGCCCCAAGTAAAATGAAGGGTCAAGAGCAACGTTTATAGGCCAATTTCCATTAATGGCATGCATTAATTTCTTCGTATGGCGGACCCAAGTTAGGTGAGATGCAGAAACCCACACTCGTTTGGATGTTTGGTCAAGGCTCGAACGGAGAAACTAAGAGTGAATCCCACCATACAGGAAGAAGTTGGGTGTCAATCGCTACTCAACAGTGAAACATGAGCGACGATCCACATGAAACGACCCGTAGCTGCGAGTCTGTGAAGGATGTCAGGGCATTTCCACGAAAGCAAAAGACTTGGCGAAATTTAGGTAGGTGAATCTAGTCAAGGGAAAATTGATCATTCTAAGACATGTGACCCACTTGGACTTAGGGATAGGGGCACACAAAATGAGGTAGGAGAAAAATGACCCAACAAGAGCAAAAAGAGGGGGTTACCGCCTTCAGCGGGCGTGTGTGAAAAACATGCACAACAAATGGCGACTCACTGGGGAAATGCTTCAAAGCATTTCGATGACAAACTGAAACCACGAACCCATAATCTATGGTTCTGACCTTCATGCTAGGGAAAACAAACCAGACGCTCGAACAAAGGATCAAAACCACTAGCCAACCTAACCTTCAATATATTGAAAATCCAAGTGTGTGCAATTGTGTTAATTCCCATCCTTTAGTTGTTGCAAGAACCCAAGCTCCATCAAGTTAAGCTACATAATTTATTCTAACTCCAAAAGCATCTAGGACATTGCCTCATTGTCAATCAGGCATCCATAGCCCCAACAAGGTTGTCGCTATGATTCTCCCGAAGATTGATATACTGTCGATTAGGCATCCATAGCCCCGGTAGAGTTGCTTGGATCCTCCTGAAAGGTTGAATTTCTTCTTTCTTTTGATTTTCAATGCTTTTTCTTTCTTTCTTTTGTTTCTTTTCTTTTGATTTTCCTCTTTTCAATTCCTTTTATTTCAACCTGCAAGCAATGAAGCTCGCATTCAGGGTTGAGAACCATAGTGGCACTGAAGCATAATTTTACATTTTTCACTTAACTAGACTTCACAAAGGACCTACAAAGACATCTAGATTCTTAAAATATGTGAGAGATATAAGATTCCAGAATACATCAGAATTGGACTAACCAACCGCTTATCCTCTTTGAATCAAATGTCCACATCACTTGCCTCTAACAGAAGACCTTCACCATCCACTCTGAAAATTTTATTAGATTTTAACAAAGAAATATGTAGAACAACACCAGGTGATAATTATGGTTGTTGTGTGCACAAATGTGCCCATTTAAAAGTAGGGGGACTCCGAGCAAAGCAACAACAAAGTAGCAGCAAAATGGAAAGCAAAACGAAAAACAAACACCTACACTAACCAAAGTAGAAAAGCGAAAGCAAATAGCAAAGAGACCACCCTAAAGAAAACACCCTACAACAAACCAACTAACCTAACAAAAGAAGGAAAGCAAGACTATATACACGAACTCGAGGTATGTACACGAAAACACCCATCAACAAAACTGGCGCTAGAAGGAGGGCTGGCATGTTGAGGCTACAAAGTTGAAAGTTGGGAGTTGAAAAGAGCACTTTCAAGAAGAAATATGAGATAAGGAGATCTTTTAATGTTGAAGCTTAAAATCAAAAACAATTGAAGGCAAACAAAAGCTGAGTTGAAATGGAGCAGCACATGCAAATCAACGTCACTTAACTACATGCAAATTTAAATAGAAGGTTGAGAAGACCATTGCAGAAATTTGCATTGGCAGATAAGTGTAGGATCCATTGCACTCGCAAACACAATGAATTGGGGTGTCTAACATTCTTGGACAGAATTGAAAGAGTCTTGCAAGGAGAAATTCCCTTTTGAGAAATATACCAGCCCTTGGCTCCTGAAGATCTGGAAAAGGAAATGACTAACATGGCAGCCAAGGCATTCGAAGAGCTGATCCAAGAACATTTGAGCAGCAAGGACAGATTAAGATTGGAAGAGGTACTAATCTCAATTTGGTGCAGATTTCACAATGCATCACATTCAGAATTCACTTGTTCATCATGTGCAAATAGCATCACTCAAGTCAAGGGTTGTTTGGAAAAGTTAGAGTAGCCGACTCCCAATGAAGAGAAGCCATCCCATGAGGTGGGAAAGTTGTCAACATCTGGAGGACAACACCTTCAAGTTGGACCAAGAAGCTTCACATAAATAGATGTTGGGACAACAAACACTGAAGTTGAAAGTTAAGAGGAAGAGGCTGAAAATATGGGGACAACAAAGTGCCTTGATGAAAATTTGATTGTAACTAATTCAGAAGGCTTTCCCTCCATCAATAAAGGGAAGTCCTCCACTCAAGAAGAAGAACCGTTGGCAGTTGAGGATGGATCAACATAGTCTGCAACAGTGTATGCTAGGGCAGCCAATGAAGATGTTGAAAATCAAAAAGAGGAAGAGGTTGACAACTTTGGAGCAACAAAAAATGATGACGAGAGTATAAGTGAAATCATATTAGAGGATCTCTCCTTCATGAATGGCAGTGACCAAGCATCTAAAAATGAAGATTTTGAGGAGTGGGAACAACCACAGGTCACGGCTGTTCACTATCAAACTGCCTTTTCAAGTGATGATGAGGGCCCAATAATGGAAAGATATAACCAACTCATCTCTAGATTAGCAAAGGATTGGTCCGAACTAAGACATCAAGTGGATCTGGAGGTATTGCTACTACCAAATTGGTGTAGACTCCATGATTCATCACATTCTGAGTTTGCATGCGAGCTATGCAGAGAGGCTATCGAACAAGTTAGAGGACAAGCAGAGAAGCCAAGTGCCCGACCTCCTCTACTTGCTGCCCATATCGAAGAAGAAGACCAAAAGCTTGAATCAAGTGATGACTCAGTTGAAGGCAGGCCTCAAGAGGATGTTGGGACAACAATAGAAGAAGGAAAACAATACAGTCTCAAGCTCCGAGCGATGAAGTAGATCAAACAGGAATGCTATCCACCAGTCATCAAGAATTTCTTCCTCTTGAAGAGCATTTGTGCACCATGGACGATGGGATTTATGGTGAGTCTTTGAAGGGAAATTGTGTAGTATATTTTGGTCTCCTTGATGAGGTGCCATCAATTGATGACTTTTTTCCATTAGGAGTTGTACTTTGGAGGTATACCCGCACAGAGGAAGTGTATGTCCCAGAAGTTAGCAGCAATGAAGACATACCATCTGAACCGCTCGTTAGTGAAACGTTGGAACCTCCAGAATGGGAAAGGGGCTCCTTCTCCATTTACAACAATAGTGACCAAGAAGAAATGATCGAACATCGTGACAAGACACATGAAATGCAAAAAGAAGAAGATAAAGGTGGAGGTGTTTCAATGGTTGCCAACACGCATGACATGCTTGGTCAACTACAAGATACAATTGGGAGTCTGGCCACATTGACCATTGTTGATCCTCTTACATGTTCAGAGGGCTGCAATAGGATAGATTCATCCATGTCATCATCCTATGACATTGGACATCATAAAATTGAGGTCAACACTAGGGAAAGAAGATGGGATAACGTGTTGCCCCTTGAAGACAACAATCAAGTGGAGCCATGGACTACATAAGACCCATGTGATGAAGTGTTTTTCCTTGAAGAACAACTGATAGGGGTTGTAGGTCCCATTGGTAGTTTGGAAGAGGTGCTTCATGCCCCATCCTCCCAAACCCGTGCATGCCCAAGAATAGAAATGTTGCACCATCCAGTCCCTCCATTCGAGGCTGCCAACATGATGACTAGTGATGCAATGCTTGCTCTTGACTGTCAAATGCTGCCACCTCCATGTGACGACATCTAGGTTCTATCCTTCCTTGCCCTTATTAATTTTTATAGTTGTATTTATCATTTTTATTATGGGAGTGTGGGAAGGAAAACTTGTTTATGGATCAACCATGGGTTTAACGAACCACCTCAATTACTGATTTTTCATGATGACATGATTGAATTTGAATGCTGCTATGTCGAACTTCTTTTTTCTGAATACAAGGATGAATGCGCATGATTGAGAACTATAACGATTTCCCTTCTACTTGTGCATGCATTACGAAGTCCAATTGGCATAAAAGTTAGTTTTCCTTCCTTGAACATAGTGCTTTGTAAGTATCTTTGTGCATAACTCATTTTGGGTAATGTAGGTTTTGTGTACATACCTCGGGTTCATGTATATAGTCTCACTTTCCTGCTTTTGTTAGGTTAGTTGGTTTTTTGTAGGGTGTTTGCTTTAGGGTGGTCTTTTTGTTGTTTTCTTTCACTTTTCTGCTTTGGTTAGTGTAGGTGTTTTCTTTCTGTTTTGATGTCGCTTTGTTGCTGCTTTGCTCAGGGTCCCTCTACTTTTAGTTGGGCACATTTGTGCGCACAACAACCATACTTATCACCTAGGGTTGTTCTACATATTTCTTTGTTAAACTCTAATCAAGTTTTAAGAGTGGATGGTGAAGGTCTTTCGTTACTATCAAGTGATCTGGACATTTGATTCAAAGAGGATAAGCTGTTGGTTGGTCCAATTCTGATGTATTATGGAATCTTATATCTGTCACATATTTTAAGAATCTAGAGGTCATTGTAGGTCCTTTGTGAAGTCTAGTTAAGTGAAAAATCTAAAATTATGCTTTAGCGCCACTGTGACTCTCAACCCTGAACGTGAGCTTCATTGCTTGCAAGTTGAAATAAAAGGAATTGAAAAGAGGAAAATCAAAAGAAAAGAAACAAAAGAAAGGGAAAAAAACATTGAAAATCAAAAGAAAGAAGAAATTCAACCTTTCAGGAGGATCTGAACAACTCTACCGGGGCTATGGACGCCTGGTCGGTAGTAGAGCAATCTTCAGGAGAATCACAATGACAACCTCATCAAGGCTATGGATGCTTGACTGGCAGCGAGGCAATGTCCTGGATACTTTTGGAGTTAGAATAAACTACATGGCTTAACTTGACAGAGCTTGGGTTCTTGCAGCAACTAAAGGATGTGAATTAACGCAACTGCACACACTTGGATTTTCAACATACTGAAGATTGGGTTGGCTAGTGGTTTTGATCCTTTGGTTGAGCATCTGGTTTGTTTTCCCTAGTGTGAAGGTCGAAACTAGAGATTCTAGGTTCGTGATTCCAGTTTTTTATCAAAATGCTTTGGAGCATTTCCCCAGTAAGTTGCCATTTGTTGTGCATGTTTTGCACACATGCCCCGTCGAAGGCGGGGACCCCCTCTTTTTTCTCTTGTCGGGTCATTTTTCTCCTACCTCATTTTGTGTGCCCCTATCCCTGAGTCCAAGTGGGTCACATGTCTTAGAATGATCAGTTTTCCCTTAAACAGATTCACCTACTTGAATTTCATCAAGTCTTTTGCTTTCGCGGAAATGCCCTGACGTCCTTCATGCCTCGCGAACCCGCAGCTGTGGGTCGCCTCATGCGAGTCACTGCTCATTTTTTTCCTATGAGTAGCGACTGACGCCCAACTTCCACCCGCATGGCAGGATCCACACTTAGTTTCTCTGTTCGAGCCTTGACCAAGCATCCAAACGAGTGTGGGTTTCCGCATCTCACCTATCCTAGGTCCACCATATGAAGAAATCAATGCATTCCATTAATGGAAATTGGCTTATAAACTTTTCTCTCAACCCTTCATTTTACTTGGGGAATTCAAATCTGGGGAGAAGCAAAGTTCCCCCTTCCTTTTTTCGCCTTTTGCCTTGTTCCTGCTGACTTGGTCCCTGATTGTTTGATTCACTTTTTTTTTCCTTTATTTTTTGACTTTGGGGACAAGTTTCCTATGGATTTGGGATGTTTTTATGATGCCTAAGTGAACTTCCAAGGTTTCATTAAGTTTTGGGAAATTGCAAAAATTTCATGTTGGGTCGCTGTCCCTCCGTCGCCGTCAGAACTTCCTTGTCGAGCTGCCGACCCTTCATCACCATTGGAACTTCCTTGTCGAGCCGTCGTCCCTTCATGGCCATTTCAAAACTTCCTTGTTGGGCTATCATCCCTCCATCACCGTTAGAACTTCCTTGTCGGGCCACCATCCCTTCGTCATTGTCAGAACTTCCTTGTCGGGTCGTCGTGTGCTTATTGTCATTTCAAAATGGTGGCGACCCTCCGACTTCCCCCTTCCAAATCTCCGCATTTTCAAAATGGGTGCAAACTTAAATTTTTCATCATCTAGGGCCCATAAAGTGAGTGAATTCACATTCCTAAAGGGGTTTGGATCAAATTTTCCATGTGTTTAGACATCGCGGAAATTCCCTTTCGGGTTGTCGTCCCTCCGTGGCTATTTGGGAACGTCCTTGTCAGGTCGTCGTCCTTTTGTCGCCATTGGAACTTCCTTGTCGGGCCGCCATCCCTCCGTCACCATCGTAACTTCCTTGTTGGGCCACCATGTGCTCATTTCCATTTCAAAAGGGCGGTGACCCTCCAACTTCCCCCTTCCAATTTTTTGCATTTTTCAAAATAAGTCAAATCTTAAGTATGTCTTGGCACTCTTTCTACCCCTTTTCCCATGTGCTAAAATTGAAAAATATCAAATTTGCTAAGTTTTGTGAAGTTTTGGAACTTCCTTGTTAGGTCGTCGTCCCTTTGTGGTCGTCTGTTGTTTACCTTCCATCCACCGTCCGCCGCCCACCGTCTGTCGTCGGCTGTCCTTCCGCCCTATGGTGCTCGCATTAATGTTTATGGTCCAAATGAGCTCTAAATGTGGAACAATGATGAATATTATGATATTTTAATGATGCATGGGTGAATCTAACAAGGAGTTTGTAGGATTTAACTAACGTTTTCCTTGATTTGTGTATGAAAGCACTTATGGTACTTCATGTATGCAGGATTCAAGAAACCTACCGCAGGTCCATCAGGGAGGCCCATTGAGAAAGTTGAACAAGGAAAAGGCACATTGCTCCTTTCACCATTCATTTTATGCTTGCCTCTCCCCCTAGCACCCATCAACAGAGTTGAAATTAGAAGGAGGCCTATGTCAAGGAAGTTAGTGAGAAATCTATAAAGGGTGGCCTTGAAGGTGGTGGGAGGGAGTGGTTGTTTCCTCCCTCCAAACAAAATATCACGATCCATCAAGAGCTTTCTCATTAGATCATCTGATCCATTTAACAATGATGCAAATATACAAACAAGGTGTACTTGATTGGTTGAAGGATAGTACATATGCACCAACAAGAAGGAAACTTTTGAACAATTTTAACTACAACAAAAGGGCAATCAGCTAGAAGACAAAATTGCTACAGTGATTGGCCACTATAGGACAAAATAGAGAAAAGAAAATGAATGTATTTTAAATTGCTGAATAATGAGGGGTAGGTGAAGCCCTAGTGCAATGAAATCTGAGCCACACAATGTAAATCAATCCTAGCCATTCATTTGGGCTTTGGAAAACTATAAATAGGGGTCTCCCCCTCATTTGTAAATGGTTGGAGAGTTAATGTAAAGGTATTCTACAACAATAGAGAGATACATTGCATGATTTATGGGTGTTTCTCTTGTGTTTCTTCATTATGCATGCATGGTTCTACTTCCCTATGAGTTTAGTTGTTAGTTTCTTGAGTGGAAGTGATGATGGTGTTTGTTGTTACAATATTTGATGAATTTCCAGCTCATGTTTTTTGTGGTTTGTCGATGATAAATCACTTTGTAAAGCTAGTCTGAGCTTATTTACTTCATTGTTGCAACTTAGTTCAATTACATGTTCATGATGTGTGTATGTAATCTGAAAATTTGTAGTCCTTAGAAGATTGCACTGGTTTTGTGTAACTGTAGGATCCTCTTGGCCAAGCAAAACCCAGTTTAGGGAGTTTGTCTATTATAGCAGCTTCCATGATCACCGTTCATTTGTTGTTTCAGGTCTAGGAACTTCCTCCCTTCCCTACCCTTTTTCCTTTTTTTAATAAGTAACCTAAGCTAAGGTTCATTGGACATTGTAAAGCCAAATCTGAAGTTGAATTATGAGTTCTAGACTGTTGTTTTGAACCTATAGCAACTGAGCAACAATTTCTGCATCCTTAGAACTCCATTTGCAGACCCAACTTCCCACACTTTGTAACTCATCTGTAAATCTGCCCTATGATTACCAGCAAATCACATGAACAACTGAGATATTCCAAGCATTGTCAAGACCTAACATTAGAGACCTTGGGGTGATTTTCTACAACTTGTTTGTAGAAGATTTCCTTTCAAGAGAGGTGATTTGCCTATGCATTACCTGTGTTGATAAGTGCATGAAAAACACATCAACACCCTTCATTTTGTATATCCACATCATGATTTAACCATTTTTCTGATGCACTTTCCTTAATGTGAAACACTACATTCTTAGCTTTCTTAACCTGAGTTGACATATGAAAGAATTTAGTATTCTTATCACCTTCTCTAAGCCACAATTCACAAGATTTTTGTTGCCAATACAATTCATCATGTAACACTAACTCTTCCCATTCTACTTGTAAACTTCTTTGATGCTCAAAAGATTGTGGAGTTAACCCCTAGCTTATAATATGTGCATTCACAATTGCCGACTATTTTGAAATCAAATCCTTTTGATGGAAAATATTTTTAAACACATGTATATTCCACTATTTTATTTTTCCTTTCAAGAATTATATTTTCTTACAAAATCTATACATAATAGATTCTAACTCATAAGGTGCTTGTAGTCACTAGGTTCTCAATAAAGGAAAGAATTCATTATGCCTAAACCACATTGATTCAAACCTAAAAGAAGCTTTCCATTTTTGAGGAGAATTAGTGGCTTCAATACTTAAAGAAGTAGGGAAATGATCAGACCCTGTCCATGGTAAAATTTCTGACATTTGCACATACTTGTCTACTACCTAATTAGACGAAATTAGAAATCTATCTAATCGCACAACTATTTGCAGAAAATATCATCTCTCATTTGTCCATGTATACATACCTTTCTCTGGTTGCACATCCACAAGTGCATTGTTATGAACAAAATTAGTAAAATCTTCCACTTTCTTGTGATGTGGTATGATTCCTCCTTTCTTTTCATGAAGGGATAATATTGCATTGAAATCTCTTGCAAGTACAACTTTTTCTACCCTTGATTGTTCAAATATTAAACCAAGATCCTTCCAAAGCTTTTGTTTACTTGTTGTTGAATTTGGAGCATACACATTGACCAACAAGAAAGTTAAATCAAAATGAGTAACATGTGACAATTGCCAATGTGAAGTATTAGAAATGGATTCCATATGTACTGTTCTAGCATTCCATAAAGTTAGCAATCCCCTAGATGCTCCTTGAGCAACAACTTGACATGACTTCCATAAAGTCCACTTGGAAATTATATTTTCATAACTTTCCTTAGATAACTTAGTCTCTTGTAATAAAACTATATGATCCCCAAAAGAGTTTATTTGCTGCTTGATTTGGACTCTTTTGTTAGGGGCATTAATACCCCTAACATTCCAAGAGACGATCTTCATATCGATCAAGGAGAGAACCTTTCTCTCCTCAATCTTTTCTTTATGTTTCCATCTAAGGTCAACTAAATCCTAGAAGTAATCTCCTCCTACAACTTTGTTGCATTTGACTTCCTACCTCTCTTACCAGGTGATTTAATTTTAGGAGTTGTAAGAGGTGTTTGGATGATAGATAGCTGATTTGAAAAATCAAACTTAATGCCATACACTTCAGTGGAATCCATAACATATGTATCTTGTCTCCTTTGTGTCTGCTCATCTTTTTATTGTGCATCACCTATAGTATATTTTTGAGATTTTAGCAATGGATTATCACATGTACCTATTAAAAACTCCCCTTCTTCCTTATCAATTTGCTCTATAATTTCATCAATTATATTTGATCCTACCATATTCGTAATACGGTCTACCCAACTTTCCAAACTAACATGCTCACCCAACTCATGTATATCATGTGATCCCATCCCAACCACCTTAGGATTTGTGCAAGCAAAAAAAAAATCATGTTTATCATGAGGCAACGAGAGTGGAAAGCATGATTCTGAGATTTCTCTTTGATTAATAAAGTTAGATAACAAATATTTCTCCCACATTAGCTTTGAGATTATTCCATCTAACTGCTTCCCATGTTCTATAAAAAGGCTTGGTGTATACAAACACAAGGATTTTTCCATGGGTGAAATCTCTATTTTTGTTTGCCATCCCTTGGGAAAATCCACTATAAACTTTAGGGCCCTGTCATTTTTTGAGGTCCTATTATTAATGATAAGCATATTAGCAACCTTCTGATGAAAAATATTATTAGAACTCCCCAAACTCTGTGCCAACAAATGAGGATCGGTGAAATTAGATGTACCTAGAAAAAGGCCCATTTTAGAGTGTTAAGTATCCATCACTGCAAGTTTTCTCTTCCTCATCTTTTCAGCATATAACACCAAATCTGATCCCACATTAAAGACTACTGGCGAAGAGGAATAAGATGAATTATCTTTCAACACATTGACCAACATACTTATATATTTCTTTGTTTGACACTTTGCGAGAATTAAATCACCTAAAATAGACGCACTTTCTTTCTCAACTGTTTCCACCACATTTGTATCTACTTTTGTTTGATTTTTAGTAATAGGTGAATCCCCTAGATCATCAGTACACTGTGTCTCTAAACACTCATGGACAAAATGTCCCAATAAATGGCAGAAAGTGAAACCATTGTTTGGATTCTCAATTAGGATTTCCTTCATCCAAGTTCCAAACTTCGAATGTATCCTAATTGGTGAAGGAAATGCCTTTGAGGTATTTAGCAATACACAAACCCTAATCAGTTTATCTGGAATTATGAAGAAATCCATGTCATGGCATACAAAAATCCCCAAATTATTAGCAATGGTTTCCACAATATCCATTTCCCTATATTCTAACAGAAGCATGTGCAATTGGATCCAAAAAGGAGCAAATTTCACTACAGTAAAAAAATGATCAAAGTTCGGGATCCATGCCTGAGTGAACAACCTAGAGCCCTCAAAAAACCACAATTTAACCTTTTAAATCAAATCTCTTTGCAGCTTTGTTGCAAAGAACACAATGAAAAAACCATTACCTTGATCTATGTAAAATATCTGATTAGCCCCATCCCATTATGAAAAAAGTAAGTCTTTTAAAATTTCAACAAAAGGTAACAAATTCCAAAATTTACATATTAACACATGATCTTTAAGATCCTAAATTTGTGCACTCAATACTTCTTCAGGAAAAGTAAGTTGAACTAGATCTTTATACCCAGGCTCTTTGACATAGGTCTAAGGAGGGTGTTCTTTGCAAACCCATTTCCTGTCTACTTTTGATTGTGCATTTTTCATGAAAGAAAAATTGTTTGAAAGGGAATCACTAGATAGAATTTTAACAGAAGCAACCGAAGGAAAAGGATTTACCTTATTCCATTGTGCATTCCTCAGTTGCAAATGGAGAACCCGATAACAATAATCATGCTTCTAAGCTATGTTATTTGGGTAAGAAGCAGGTGTGTCTACCATAGAGCTATACTTTTCAAAAAAAGACTTAGACCCATTGTGACCCTCAATGGAATGATGAAAATTCCCTAACTTTGGATTGAAGGGAACTCCAAATTTGATTGAAATAGTATTAGGAAAGGATGCTAGAGTATGTCGATCAGAAACCACATCCACCCAAGAACGAGAGTCGTCGACGGTTTGAGAATCTGAAGCACAAATGTCAAAAGGAAGTTGCTTTCCCTGAGTAAGCATTTTCCTGGCTTAGGAAATAGGGCAAGGATTCCCATTGAGACATTGAAAACCTTGATGGAAACCATTATGAAAAACTTGACCAGGAAATCTCACAGAGCCCTTCGACTGGCCAAAAATCCCTTGTTTCGCCAAAGAAAAAGAATTTCCCAACACCCTAGATGTCGATTTGTGTGATGTTGCATCAAAAGGAATCAAAGGAATGCCCCTACTACTCTGATCAGCTCCATGAAAGGCCAAAGTCGTTCCAGAATGGTAGGAATTTTTTGAAAAATTACTGTTATCAAAAAATCCATTGCTCTGTTTCATGCGGTCCCCCATTGCTCCAAAATCACTCTCCAAAATTTATAACAATTCAATTCTTATTTTTTTGAGTTCTTAATATTAAAATTTTATTTTTGTAGTGAACTAACCCCACTTAAGGATCTTAATCTCTTTGATATTTATTTGACTTGTTCTTTTCAATTCATTATACCTTTACATTCCTTTGTTCCATTTACAACAATCACTTGTCAGAGAGTGGGGTATTATGTTTTGTTATAATTTTCTTTCTCTTTTTCCTTTTGATATTTATCCTATACATCTTTCTTGGTCTTCTTATTAGTGTATTCCATCCATTTTCCAAATATTTATTTCATGGGATCCCTAGGATAGGAAAGAAGGGTTTTTAAAGTACCATTTAATGGTTTATTATTAGCCTCATAAGGAAATTATAGAATTAGAAAATTTCTTGGTTTCATTGTCTCTAAGTGAATTTAATCTTGATCTAACAAAAAATAACATTTTTACCAATTTTCATAATTTTATGACTTAATCTCTCTCCTTGTTGTACTCTTGTTTGAAATTTGAAAATAAATATATCATAACAATAATCACAAACCTTGCTATCAAGAATATATATATTCCAAACTTTGTCTACCCACTAAGCTATTTGATGCCCAAATACACTTATCAACACCAAGTAGCTCATTTAGAAAGTATATAGCTAAGAAAATTATCAATAAACCAATACTTGAATTCATGATGACTTTTCTTTATTTTATATAGATTATCCATGAGTTTTTCCTTTAGGATGTCATAGAGGTTGTATTCTTTACCATTTGTGACTATCTCATACATGCCATAAATGTAGGTAGCAACAATAAATTCATCTCTATTTGTGTGGTAGATTTTGTAAGTAATGTTTTTTTTCATATATCATCCCTAGTTCACAAACATTACTTATTGATAAAGATCTCTTATAAAATATTGCAATTGTTATGAACGTCATGCATTTATTCTCTATTTCTTAGGAATCTCTCATTTTTCCCATAAACCCATGACTACCTGAGTTGTGTCTTTTGTAATTAGAAATGGTTCATCCAAGTACATAATATCTTAGTGGTTTCAACTAAACATTATTTTAATCCATTTATGTTGATATTTAAAGCTTGAAATCTATTACTAAATATATTGGTTTAAGTCTCCAATGTTCTTATTTTCATTTAGATACTCACATGACATTTTATCCTTCATATCCTTACTTTATTTCATGAACCATGAGTGGTCCATTCATGTTAACTTGACACAAATGTAGTTAGGCACATCCTTAGCATACACTAACCCTACAAAGATATTTGAGAATTTATATTTTGGGTCATTCTCTAGTATCTTCCAAGGGATTGTAAATAAATCTCTTTATATTCTTGAATTCTACAAGCTATACTATTGACATTACCATCATTATTTTTTCTTCTAGATTTATCCTTAACTCACCATCCTTTAAACCTTCACTTAGAAACCTTTATTTTTACTCTAGCTACTTAGTTCACATGTTACTTCACTCCCATTTGATCTCCTTCTATATTTTTTCTTCACTTTACTAATGTCACTACTAAGGTCATCGTTAATTTCATTTAATTCTATGTTACTTTTTATGTTTTAGTTTTGATGGTCATCCTTTCATTTGTGCAAAAAAATAGTTCTTAAACTATTGTGATACACATACTACATGGTGACCCTATCACACCTATTTTCTCCAATTTTTTTATTTACAATCCCTTCTATAGTAGGGTTTTAGCTAAGCACCATTACACACCCACTTGATAGTTTTTCAGTTAGTGTTTTTAACTTGACCACTCATATCCTATATATGCAATCACAAGGTCCCAACCATTTTTTTTGTTTTGGGTTTTTAACTTATTATCATACAATAGTGACACATCACCTAGTTCCAACTATTTTCTCTTGATATTGCAATCATGTCATACTTTATTCCACCTCTTCTCTTGCATTTGATTCTTTGCCACAATTAATATTTTATCACTTAATTTTTCCAATTCAATCAAACTCTCATTTATGGATTCTTCCTCATTAAATCTTGTATAGTAAGCTAATATTAGGTTAGGAACCATTTATTGACTTGGAAAACTAGTTTTTGAACTATATAATAGGTGGAATGGATAGAATTTTGTTAGGATTTTATATGTTGTGAGGTACACCTATATTATCACATGGATTTTTTTATCCCAATCAATTGTATTCTCAGTGTATACCTTTGTTAATATATTTCTCAAATTTTAATTAAACTTTTATTAAATTTTTAATTTGCTTCATTTTCTTGGGGATGATAAGGTGTATTGTGGCTAACCATAAAACTATTTAATAATTTCCTAATGGTTTCATTAATTAAATGCTTCCCTTGATCACTTATTATGCTCATTGGAAACTTGAATATTATAAAGAAAAATCAAAATAGGCACTTTTATAATTTTATTTTTTAAAATAAAATAGTTCTTGGCACTTTTCTATCCATTCAAACTTTTTTTTTTTTTTCAATAACTCCTCTATTGGACCTACTATTGAGCCATAGTTCTTGATAAATTTTCTATGATAACTAGTATATCCTATGAAAGTATATCTTAGTTGTGCTTCTTGGGGTGGAAAAGTTAAGAATTATTGTAATTTTCAAGGGGTCTACAAAATTCCTTTATTATAAATAATGTTTCCTAGCAATGTCCTAAATGGTGTAGCAAAGATGCACTTTAAATTAATGAAATATTTGATATTTCAAAATCTTTCGAGCATTAGCCTAAGTACTTAAACATGATCCTTCAATCCTACATGCATAGTCCAGTTTATTGGAAGTATGGGTAGCTTGTGTGTTGTCATTGATGTCAATAGTTCTAGGTTGTCGCATTGATGTCAACAGGTCTATGGAGAGATTGTTGGAAGACTATAGAGATTCTTTGATTGGCTGCATTATGTTGTCATTAGTAGTATCATTGATGTCAACCTCTAGTGTTTCTTTGATAAACATGTGTTGGTGATATTCAACCTCTTGTGTGGTTGAGATGATATAGAAGTGTTCTAGGTGATGAGTTTGTGTTTGTGATGCTTGGTTTGCAAGTGCTTTTGAGAAAATTTGAAGAAAAGAGAAAACAGTGTGGTTGAGAGGTGTTCAGTATAGAAGAGTAGTGATTTAGTTTTGTTTCACATTTCTTCATGATTGACGATCTATCTATGCAGTTTAGATATGTTGATCAAAGGTGTTTAGAGGTGTTATATCCAAAGTTCTAGGTTTTGGATCATTGTGTAGAGAAAGTTGTGTTCACTAGTGTGTGAACTGTGAAAGCAATATTTTCTGGGAGAAATGGTTTTGCTCTACATTTCTCTATAGTTTGGTTTCTAGTCTTGTGGATCTAAAGGGTGTGCTTATATTGCTCATAACTATCTTAAATATGATTTGTTTGTGTTTTGGTGCTCCATAAGGTTGGATTCAAGAGTGGTATTGTGTGGAAAGTTAACTAGGTGTACATGATGAGTATGTTCTTCAGGTGAAAGTTGTTGTGAAGGAATTTTTTGGATTTTAGGGTGTTTATGAAATATTCTAGATGGTGTTTAAGTGTTGTGAGTGGTTTGTGAATCATATTTGGATAAAAGGAAGTGTACTTAATTGTTTAATGGTGTTAACATAGGTTTGGATGACCTTGGGTGTTTACACTAATTACTTATATGCTTCAGTGTTTGTGGAAGTATGTTGTGGTGTGTATGAGTGGATTTGGATCTAGTTTAAGGTGTGTTTTGGTTTTCCTTCATTCCTTTGCACCATAGGAATGTTTTGGTGCTGACCAAATTTGAATTTGCACATTTGAAATGCATAGATGGCCTTGTAAATTATTTTCAAGGTTGAAGATGGTATATATGTGTGATGATTTGATGTCTGAAGAGTGTAGTAAAAAGAGTAGAGATGTGAAGTGTGAAAGTGTGAAATGTACTATGAGCTTTAATGTCTAATACTACTAGAAGTAGTGAGCAGAAGGTGTCTACAATCTATAGAGAGAGTGTGAATGTTCTGGTGAAGTAATGGTGTATTTTTCTATTTCTTTGAGATGTATTTCTCATTGTAACAATCTTCTTCTTCTTCTTTCTAATCTGGAAGCGAGTCCTTATTTTCTTTTGGGCAGTGAGCCCTCCAGCAGTGAGCCTATTGTATTTAGTGTTGCAATAACTTTATATTGTGAGCTAATCCTCATTGTGGTTTTTCCCTTCTTGGGTTTTCCATGTAAATTTGGTGTTCTCATGTGTTTAGATGTATTTGCATTACTATTTCTCATGTTTACATTATGATAAGCATGATAAGCGTTTAATGGTTGTCAAGGGTTTAAGGACTAATTCATATTTGAATGTTAATGAGGGTTTTGATGTTTTAATGTACAACTGATTCAAACCCCCTCTTAGTTGTCCTGTGCATTCAACAATTGGTATCAAAGCAAGGTTCCTTAGAAGAAAGCTTAACCACTTGAGGTAGATCTGGGATGGTGCATAAGAAGGAGGCTCCTTTGTTTGATGGATATGATTATGCTTTCTAGAAGATCGGGATGGAAGGTTTTCTTATTTCTCTAGGATTTGGAATTTGGAAGTCTATTGAAACTAGATATACAATGCCTACAAATGGTCCAAGTACTAATGATGATATCAAGGCATATGATAGTAATGGAAAATCAAGGTATGCTCTTTTCAGTGGTCTTTCTAATTCAAAACTCATGAAAGTTATGAGTCTTAAAACTGATGGTGAAATTTGGAAAAAGATGGAAAGTATCTATGAAGGAGATGATAAAGTCAAGCAAGCAAAGATGTAGAATATGCAGACCAAATTTGAGACTTTAAGGACGAAAGAAGATGAAGATATTATAGGATACATGTATAGAATGTATAAAGTTGTCAATTCCATCAAAGTCCTTGGAGGAAAAATTGAAGAAGAGGTGGTAAAAAAGGTGCTAAGAAATCTTACTAAAGCTTATAGTCGTAAGGTTTTTGCTATTGAAGAATTTCAAAATTTAGATTAGTATTCTAGAGATCAGTTGTTTGGTACCTTAACTCCTTTTGAATTGAGATATTTTGGACCAAGTGATGCAAAAAAGGGGATTTCTTTTAAAGTTGGAAAAGTAGAGAAGAATGAGTAATCTAATTCAGATGAGTTTGATGAGCTAGAAGCAAATTTTGTGAGGAAATTGAAAAATGGTATTGAAAAATACAGAGGTAAGTTACCTTTCAAATGCTTTAACTATGGAAAGATTTCTCATTATGCTTCAAGATATCTTGTCAAAGCTTCAAGAGATGACCTAAGGAGAATAAAGGTGAATCAATTTAGAAAAGTTATTATGTTAGAGAAGATGCAAGTATATCTGATGACGAATCTGATTACCCTGATGATGAAGATGATGAATTCTTATTCATGGTTATAAATTTTGGAACTAATTCTACTAACTTCGAGAGATGTTTGAAGGAAAGTGCTCTAGAAGTGGGTTTGGTGACTGCTTTTCATGCTAGAGAATCAAAGAAATTTCTTTTAGTTGTCTTGTGTATTCAACAATTGGTATCAAAGCAAGGTTCCTTAGAAGAAAGCTTAACCACTTGAGGTAGACCTGGGATGACACACAGGGAGGATCCTTTTTTTTATGGATCTAATTATGCTTTCTAGAAGATCATGATGGAAGGTTTTCTTATTTCTATAGGATTTGGAGTTTGGAAGTTTGTTGAAACTAGATATAAAATACCTATAAATGGTCCAAGTACTGATGATACGATCAATGCATATGATAACAATAGAAAAGCAAGGTATGATCTTTTGAGTGGTCTTTCTAATTTAGAACTTGTGAAAGTTATGAGTCTTAAAAGTGTTGGTGAAATTTGGAAAAATCTGAAAAGTATGTATCAAGGAGATGATAAAGTCAAGCAAGAAAAGATGTATGTAAAAACTTGGAGTCACAATCCTTTGGAAAAATTGACAACATCCTATTATGCCAAACTTCAACTCCAAAAATCCATCTTCCCAAATGATAAGGCCTGAATATATAGATTTGTGAATGAGAAAAACCATTATGGTTTTCCAAAATCACAAGAAAAACACCTCCTTGGAAAAGCCAAACCCCTTTTGTTAATAATTCATGAAAATAGTGAAAATTATTTATTGCTCACATAGCCCTCATATGGGAGCCTAACTCATGGCCAATCAAATTTGGTCAATCTAGCATGCTTCATTATTCTTTGATGGCTCCATGAAAGAACATGCATCAACATGAAAAATTGAGCACCCCAACATGCAAGTGCACACAAATCATACAAATCAACATGTAAGGACATGCATTGATGAGTAGTCCCCACCTTGAAATGGAAACCTAGGCTGGAATATTCTTGTAGGTTGCTCTAGAAACATTTACCAAAGTAAATCCACCTCCAAAATTATAATTACAAATTACCATATGGGAAAATCACATTATTTGGAAATTAAAATAATTAATTCCCCACACATTAGCCCTTATTGAAAATACAAAAAAAAAAGAAAGGATATAGTTTTGGTTGATGCAATATTTTTGATGATCATGGATGCTCCTACATCAGACACCCAAGGTAGGAATTTTTTTGTAAATATGGATTCAAAAAATGGAGTAGAGTGGTTGTACCATCCTTTGGAATTGCAAGCAATCCTCAACAAACTCCATCACTGCATTAGGCAAAATATTTTCTTCCTCTGCCTCTTCCAACACTTAGCCAAGAAAGTGTCCATCCTCCTCAACCAAGTGTGCACTTTATTCCTGCTTCCTCTCATTGGCTTACATCCACCATAGACCATCCTCATTCGCCACATCTCTTCTTCCTTTATTTCCTTCTTCGTGGAATCCAACCCATCACAAACTGACCACCTCCACCAAGTTCCTCCTGCACCATCATCTACAACCTCTATACAAAAACATGTAATATCCACATACCCATTTGCAACTATAACTTCATCTTATACAACTAAAATCTCTTTTATAGAGGGTAAATAATCATCATTTTTAAACTCAATCAAAATTTACCTCATCCTTCTTTGCTACTCCAACATTATCTTCTTCATCCTTCACTGCAATATTTATCTTCTCACCTCCATCAACAAGTTTTACAAGCCACTCTTCTTTTATTGGCAATAAATATTCTTTACCCTCTTTATTTGCTGCAACCTTCTCAAGCTCTATCGCTACAACATCTTCATCTACAACAATTGCTACACTTTCTTTGGCTGCAAATAATTCTTCTATATTCCTTATCTCCTCTCTTAGTAGGGGATCTCCTCCTTCCTCATTAATCACCTCATCATACTTAGGACACTCAAAGTCCATCATATCAAATTTTACTGCAACCTCTTCTTTTGCACATACAACGTCATTCTCCACCATTATGCCTTCAACAAGACATGTCTCAAGTTTAGGTTCATCAATTCATTTGTATTCATCCTCTTCTTCTTCTTATGTGCCACATGCATGACACCCTGTTGCATCGTCTTTGTTTCCTGCAATCAAAATATCATTAGAAAGATAATCACAATTACCTCCAACTCTCCTCTCTTCCTTTTTTATCCTTTTGATATTTGCTTCCATTTATTTCACCTACTGCTTCATCTTTATCATTTCAACCCTCACATATTCTTCTCTAATTTTTTGAAGTCTCTCTCTGATTTTCTCAAGTATTGGAATCCTTATAATCCATCCAATGCCAAAAGTCATTTTCTTCTTCCTCTTTTCCATCCTTAAGGCCTCACAAACCCTTAACACAAATTTTTAAAACCCTAAGGTTCTACACATAAATTGCCTCTCGGCGATCTATTTACAAATCCTCAACACTCTCCACCCCCAAGTTGTGGTGCAAACTACCTCACATTGGTGCTTATGTTTGCACTCTTAGTAACTCCTGCTTTGATACCAGTGATGTAGAAAGAAATCAACCCACATTCACAAATTCATAACCATGTAGAATGCAACTCCAAAAATTGTTTCAACATTACAAAAATCTATAGGAAGTGTCTTAGTTTCTCATTCAAACTCTCTTAAAATCACATAGCAATAATTTTTTTATGAAATTTCATTGTTTTGTAGCCATGTTGGCTGATGCAAACCATTACAAAACTAATATAAATTAGAAATGTAACAAAAAAAATAAATTACAAAACAATCTCCTTCAATCCAACTTATTTTACAAGAATCTAGCTCTTTCAACCTGCAAAATTTCATATGAAACCTTTGCTACAATAAACATATGTATCACCAATCCTCTTGTTGTTTGAAATCCTCTCCAAACCTTCAACAAAGTGTCTTCTTCCTCTCTCCAAGAAAATATATATCTCCTTCCAATTCTAAAACAAACAACCACACCACAAATTGCACAAAACAAATGCAAGAAGGAAGCATAGGATTTCTATTATCTTTGAAATAAAATGAAACTACAATATCACATTCATCATCGTATGGGCTTGCTAATTACATAATATGTAAAAAATTGGAGTCATAATCCTCTAGAAAATCCAATAGCATCTTGTTATGCCAAACTTCAACTCCAAAAAATCCATCTTCCCAAATGACAAGGCTTGAATATATAGACTTGTGAATGGGCAAACCCACAAAACTAGTTTACAATTCTAGTGAGGAAGGAAAATTGCAAAAAATTCCCCCATGGAGAAAATTTTGGTTTTTGGGGGTTTGAACGAACATTTGGTTCGAGTGAACCCAAAGGGGGTTCACTCGAACCCCCCTTCAAGCAAACCTATTAAATGAGTTGCGTCCCACCATAGTTGACATTTCCTGGAATAAAAAACAAAGGGAAACTTTGTGGAAAGGGGGTTCACTCGAACCATGGTTTGAGCAAAGCTAGGTTCGAGTGAACCTCCAAGGGGGGTTTGCTTGAACCCCCCTTTTCTCCCCTTCTCCCCCTTTGGCACCAAAAATCTCTAGAATTTTTCCCTTTGAAGCTCGAGTTGAGGATGAAAGTGGAGGAGACTTCACAGACCCAACTAGATGATGGTAGTCCTCAGAACGAGCTATCCAACAAATATAATTTTAATATGTTTTGGTTTTATTATGTATTTTATTTTTTAGTTTGATTAAACATAGTTTTTCACCAAAAATAAGCTCTCTGTTTGCACATGTGAAAAATAGAAAATTATCAAAATAAAATTTTGAAAAATATGTGCGAGCTAGGTATTGATGTCCTTGATCCAGTAAAAAAAATTCAATAAAACACTATGAAACCAAATGAAAGGGCTATATATCATAGTTACAAATCTAAATTCGAAAAAAATAGAATTTTATCCTTCATGGAAAAAAAGTTATGTTGTATACAGTGAGCATCACTCCTTAAAAATGGTGTTTACTAAAAAAAACTAGTTTTCGAAGGAGATGGAAAAAGAAGTGCAATATGATTCCAATTTTTTTGAAAATAATATATTTAGAATCTACAGACAAAATATCACAAATCACTAGTTTGCATCATCTTCAAATTCCTCACGGTTTAGCCGCTATAAGTGCTTGACAGTGAAGATTTAGTTAGAAAAAATCAGTTTAGTGTCCAGTTTGGCCAAAAATTATAAACCAGTATTGTGGGATCATCTGAATGAGAAAAACCACTATGGTTTTCCAAAACCACAAGAAAAACACCTCCTTGGAAAACCCATGCCCCTTTTGTGAATAATTCATGAGAATAGTGAAAATTAGTTATTGGTCACATAGCCCTCACATGGGCACCTAACTCATGCCCAATCAAATTTGGTCAATTCGGTGTGCTTCATTATTCTTTGATGGCTCTGACGGATCGATGATAGAACATGCACCAACATGCAAACTTGGGCACCCCAACATGCAAGAGCATGCAAATCATACAAATCAATGTGTAAGGACATGCATTGATGAGTGGTCCCCACCTTGAAATGGACACCTAGGCTAGAATATTCCTCTGGTTCTCTAGAAACATTTACCAAAGTAAATCCACCTCCAATATTATAATTATAAATTACCGTAGGGGAAAATTACATTATTTTAAAATTAAAATAATTAATTCCCCACACATTAGCCCTTATTAAAAGTACAAAACAAAGCAAGGAAATAGTTTTAGTTGATGCAAGATTGCCGATGACTGTGGATGCTCCTACATCAGACACCCAAGGTAGGAATTTTTTTGTAAATATGGATTCACAAAATGGAGTTGAGTGGTAGTACCACCCTTTTAGATTGAAAGAAATCCTCAACAAACTCCATCACTAAATTAGATAGAATAATGTCTTCCTCCACCTCTTCTAACACTTAGTCGGGAAACTTGTTGTCATCCTCAACCAAGTGTGAACTCTATTCCTGCTTCCTCTTGTGGACTTACATCCACCATAGAACATCCTCCTTCACCACATATCTTCTTCCTTTATTTCCTTCTTTGTGGGATCCAACCCATCACAAACTGACCACCTCCACCAAATTCCTCATGGACCATCATCTACAACCTCTATACACAAACATGTAACATCCACATACTAGAATTTGCAACTATAACTTCATCTTCTACAACTGCAATCTCTTCTATAGAAGGTAAATAATCATCATTTTAAACTCAAATCAAAATTTACCTTATCCTTCTTTGTTGCTCTAGCATTATCTTCTTCCTCCATTGTAATATTTATCTTCTCACCTCCATCAACAAGTTTTACAAGCCATTCTTCTTTTATTGAAAACAATTTTTTTTACTCTCTTTATTTGTTGCAACCCTCTCAAGCTCTATAGCTGAAATAACATCTTCATCTACAACAACTGCTACACTTTCTTTGGCTACAAATAATTCTTCTATCTTGCTTATATGCTTTCTTAGTACGGGATCTCCTCCTTCCTTGTCAAACACCTCATCATTCTTATGACACTCAAATTCCATCATATCAACTTCTGTTGCAACCTCTTCTTTTGCACATATAACCTCATTCTCCAACATTATGCCTTCAACAAGACATTTCTCGACTTCTGATTCATCAATTTTTTTGTATTCATCCTCTTCTTCTTCTTTTTTGCCACATGCACGACACGCTATTGTATCGTCTTTCTTTCTTGCAATCAAAATATCATTAGAAAGATAATCACAATTACCTCCAACTCTCCTCTCTTTGTATTTTATTCTTTCGATCTCTACTTCCATTTATTTCATCTGTTGCTTCATCTTTATCATTTCAACCCTCACATATTCTTCTCTAATTTTTTGAAGTCTCTCTTTGATTTTCTCAAGTCTAGGAATCCTTATAATCCATCCAATGAAAAAAGTCATTTTCTTCTTCCTCTTTTCCATCCTTAAGGCCTCACAAATCCTTAACACAAATTTTCAAAACCCTAAGGTTTTGCACATGTAAATTGCCTCACTCGACAATCTGTTTACAAATCCTCAACACTCTCCACCCCCAAGTCCTGGTGCAAACTACCTCACATTAATGCTTCTTTCTATATTCTCAGGAACTCTTGCTCTGATACCACTGATGTAGAAGGAAATCGACCTTCATTCACAAACTCACAACCATGTAGAATGCAACTCAAAAATTTGTTTGCAAAATCACAAAGATTTGTAGGAAGTGTCTTAGTTTCTCATTCAAACTCTCTTGAAATCACATAACAATAAATCAATTCTAAAATTTTATTGTTTTGTAGCCATGTTGGCTGATGCAAACCATTATAAAACTGATATAAATAAAAAATATAATTGTAAAAATCAATTACAAAATGATCTCCTTCAATCCAACTTCTTTTACAAGATTCTAGCTATTTCAACCTATAAACTTTCATAGGAAACCTTTGTTGCAATAAACATTTGTATCACCAATTCTCTTGCTACTGGAAAGCCTCTTCAAACCTTTAACAAAATGTCTTCTTCCTCTCTCCAAGAAAAGAAACACCTCCTTCCAAATCTAAAACAAACAACCACATCATAAATTACACAAAACAAATGCAAGAAGGAAGCATAGGATTTCTATTATCTCTGAAATAAAATGAAACTACATTACATTCCTCATCATATGGTCTTGCTAATTATGTAATATGTAAAAACTTGGAGTCACAATCCTCTAGAAAATTCAACAACATCCTGCTATGCCAAACTTCAACTCCAAAAAGCCATCTTCTCAAATGATAAGGCCTAAATATATAGACTTGTGAATGAGAAAAACCGCTATGGTTTTCCAAAACCACAAGCAAAAAACCTCCTTGAAAATCTCATGCCCCTTTTGTGAATAATTCATTAAAATAGTGAAAATTATTTATTGCTCACACAACCCTCACATGGGCACCTAACTCATGCCAATCAAATTTGGTCAATTCGACATGCTTCATTATTCTTCGACGGATTTGACGACTCCATGAAAGAACATGCACCAATATGCAAACTTGGGCACTCTGACATGCCAGAGCATACAAATCATACACATCAATATGTAGGGACATGCATTGATGAGGGTCCCCACCTTGAAATGGATGCCTAGGTTGGAATATTCCTTTGGGTTGCTCTAGAAACATTTACCAAAGTAAATCCACCTCCAAAATTACAATTACAAATAACCACCGAAGAAAATTACATTATTTGGAAATTAAAATAATTAATTCCCCACATATTTTCTCTTATTGAAAATACAAAACAAAGCAAGAAAATATTTTTGATTGATGCAAGATTATCCATGACCATGGATGCTCCTGCATCAAATATTTATTAAATATTAATGGGCAAATGATTTGTTAGTAAAGAGCCTTCATAGATTGATTAAATGATATTGATTGATAGCCAAATCCTTGGCAACGTAGTTGGATTTGAGTTTGTCAAAAATGAGAATTGTAATAATTTTAAATTTTCATTACTATAAGGTATCATATCAATTAATATGATAATTAAATTATCTATATAGTATCATTATATTGATTATAATATAATATAAATATAATACTGAGAATCAAAGAGAGGATGAATTTGATGAAGACAATATAAAGAGTCATATCACTCCTATAAGTGATGCAAGTGTCGTCATAAATTTATAGTCATAAAAATTAGCCACAAAGGAACTAAAAAAAAAAAAACCATGAAAGTACTCATATACAATGGCTTAATATTAGTACATAAAACAAAACTTGCATATTGAACAATAAATTGTAAAATTTCTAATGACGATATTGTATATAAGTATAATATATTATAATGACTGGAAAATTTCTATTGTTAAACTAGCTAAGTGAGAGGAGAGCAAAGCCTCCACTTAATGGAATATCCAAGTCACCATATGACGTTGTGTTAAAGAATGTTGGGCATATTTGGAAGTTAGGAGTTACCAAGAAGCATTGACAAATGCCTAGAAATATTGTAAGCTCAATCCTTTGGAATGCCATGGGCATGAATTTGATCTTCAATGGGTTTTCTCTATAGGATTTGAATTGCACATGATATTTGTGAAGCTATCTTAAAACTAGATCCACACAATCAAAATTTGTTAAAACTAGATGACGATTTTTTTTTTTATTAAGGGGTAAATGCTTTTGACCCGGAGCTATGAACTAGTGAGGTCACAAATGGGGGACCTCATCCCCAATTTAAACATTCAACAATACACCCTTATGGGGTTTGAACTTTGATGGCAAGAACAACACAACTTAACCATCATACCATGCCACTATTGGCAAACTAGATGATGATTTTATTAGACCAAAAAAATCATAAATATTTGGTATAGTATTAAAAATATTATATCAATTTTAAAATTTAAAATAATTTAACGATTGAAAAGCTATAAATAAGTGAACACTACCCTACGCATGTATTGCATTATGTTGATATTTAAACACTATTTAATGTTCTATTAGCAGTTTTTGTGTCAAGACAACTATATACATAAGTGAAGTAATTCATTTCAAACGTTACATGAAAAAAAAATGTTAACTAAAATAATGACGAATGTACAAATTTACGCAATACATTTTATAAATTCATGTAAAGGTTATAACAAGATCTCAAATTATTCAACCAATAAAATTACAAATAATTAATTTTTAAAATATTTTAGTATATAATAAAATTGATATTTTATCCATTTCGAAAAGAAGATAATCTGATTACAATAAGCATTAGGCCTAAATAAACAGACCCACAACTAAATGAAAATTGGCATGGATAATGCAGATTTCCCCATTACAATAATAATAATAATAAAACAAACATAAGCAAAGATTATATTAAGTGAATCCGTAGTTGCTGCTGTGTGGCATTTAGATTTATTTCCGGAGGAGAGCAGAGGACTTATCAACAAAAAAAAATATTCAGGGTGTGATGGCAAACACATACGCCACCCTCACCACCACCGCCTCCCCATCCTCCTTTCATTCTACACTCTGCAGTCCATTCAAAGCTCCTTCCACCATTTCTACTCGCCAACGTAAATTGATAGCAAAGCGTCATGCTCTTACTGTGAAAGCTGCTTCTACGCCTGGTCAGAGGGACTTTGTACTCGAAGATTTTTATTCTCGACGCGCACTTAAGGCAAGTTTACATCTTTCTGCTTCATTCCTTCTAGCTGGATAAATATCAGATTACTGGTAGTGGTTGCCTCCAAACTAAGGTTATACTAGACTGAACATAGTGTAATATGCCTTTGTTGGTAGAAAGTATTTCTATTTGGAGTCCAAAATCTGTAACTGTGCCTCTGATATTCTTACTCTATGTTGCTATTTATTGAAGCAGAGAAAAAGCGAAAAAAATCCTTTCGACAAAATAACGATCTTCTATTCTGTAAATCTACACATAAATTTTTAATCACAACTTGTAAGTATAAAATCCAATTTTTAACAAACTCAACGCACACTTGCATTGATTTTCTGCCGAGCTTATATGTTGATATCAGATCAGTCAATCCTAAACTTTTAGAAGTTGCGCAACCTCCTGCGATTTCTTGCCAAGGATATCACTAAGAGATTCTTTATTAGGCCTAAAATATTTCCAGGGATTTTTTTCCTAACTCTTATTTTTTATTTGGTTTGTGAATGATGTATTTTAAGAAAGATCTCTCTATCTCGCCTTTCTGCTTCTGCATCTTTCTGTCCCTCTCTCTAATCTAAGCACTTTAGGTGTGCAGGGCACGAGGCGGTGCACAGGGAAAAATAAGTACATAATCTTGATTATTAAATATTAAGAGCAGATAAAGAAACACAAATACATGATTTAAACAAACAACTGTTGCACAGAAAACAAACACACAACACCATAATTACGTTGTCCACTGGTAATGGCTACATCCACGGGAAAAACAGGGCAATCTCTGTTTTTATTATTCTGTCTTGTACAGCAGCTTGCAATTACATATATATCACATTATCAAAAGGTATTTCAAAAGTCTCCAAAATATGAGGAGACAAGAGGGAGAACAAAGAGACTAGAGGAAGGGTAACAGTCCAAGACCGTTGGACTTCACATTCAACAATCTCCCACTTAAATCCAAACTATGCTGCGATGTACAGAGCTGTCCCCCTGCTTTTCCAAGCTCATTGTCACTTAATTACTAGACCAAGAGAAGCTCGGCTGAACTCCAGCTTCTCTTTGATACAAGTTTTGTGAAAGCATTTGCAGGATTGAAATCGGTGTGTATCTTGTCCAACTTGACTTTGCCCTCTTCAAGGACACTCTGGATGAAATGATACCAAAGCTCTATGTGCTTAGTGTGCTTATGAAAAGCTGGATTCTTCGCCAAATGAGTAGCACTATTACTATCACTAAACAAAGTGTAAACTTGTTGTTTAGAACCTAGTTCACCTAATAAACGCTGCACCCACAACATCTCCTTAGCTCCTTTGGTTATTGCAATGTACTCCACTTCGGTAGTGGAGAGAGCAACCACTTGTTGCAATCTAGAAACCCAACTGATCGCTGCCCCTGCATGTGAACACGTATCCGATAGTGGAGCGTCTTTTGTCCAAGTCACCAGTCATGTTGGAGTCGACATAATCTTGCAGTTGTGCATCTTTACTTCTGAAACTCAAAACATGATGTGAAGTTCCCTTGAAGTATCTCATAATCCACTGTACTGCTGTCAATGAGTCTTATTGGGATTATTCATGTACCTATTGACTACTTGCACTGCATGAGCAATGTCTGATCTTGTGCATACCATCACATACATAAGGCTCCCAATTGCAGAGGAGTAAGGCACTTGTTTCATACATACTTGGAAAACTTGACAGGACTCACCGTGGACTCAGTGGACTTGCGAGTCTTAAGCTTGGCCGAGTCGACTTGGCATGGACTTGCGAGCCGAGTCTCGCCAAGTCTCTGGTTCGGACTCCCGAGTCCGACCAAGAGACTCGCTCGAGTCCTAGGCTCAGACTCCTAAGTCCTGTGCCTGGACTCTTGCCATGGCTGGAGGCTGCTTTCCTAACTTTAAAACATGATTTTTTTCATTTTTCTGCTCTTGTTTGCCCAAAATAGGTCTGCAAGTTGAAATAGAGTTGGAATATTTGAATTATGAAAAATTGATAATCAAATTAGGCTTTTATGTTCTCTAAATGCATTATTTTTTATTTTTTTTGCAAAACTATGGTTTTTTTTTTTGCCGAGTGCTAGCCGAGTTTTTTGTTGAGTCCTAGCCGAGTTTTTGTCGAGTCCGTGCCGAGTCCCAAGTCCGAGTGCTATTTCGGGCTGCCGAGTCTGCGTCGAGTCTGAGTATTCAAACTTTGGTTTCATATACTATTTTTCTTCTTGTGTCTTAGGACACATCTTAGAGGATAACCAAAAATGATCAACAAGAGGTGTGCTCACAGCCTTAGCACCCTTCACCCTAAACCTGTCCAAAACCTTATCAATGTACTTTTCTCATGACAGTTTGATCTCTCTTTTCTACCTTATCTTTGATTATTTTCATGCCAAGGATTTTCTTCATAGCTCTCAAATACTTCATCTAAAACTTGTTAGCCAATTTTAGTTTCAGATTGGTAACAACATTCATACTAGTGCCTGTCACTAGCATATCATCAACGTATAATAATAGTAATACAAACTCACCATTCTCCAACACTTAGTAATAAACAATAGATCAGATTCACACCTAGTGAAGCGTTGTTTAGCCATGAAGGAATTGAACTTGAAGTACCATTGTTGTGGGGCTTATTTTAGCCCATACAAACTTCTCTTCAACCTGCAAACTAATTTTTCATGCCCTTTTTTTTGAAACCTTACGGTTGCTGCATATACAATTCTTCTTCTAAGTCCCCATGAAGGAATGTTGTCCTCACATCAAGCTTCTCCAACTCAAGTTCATAGATAGCTACTAGACCCAAAATTGCCTGAATGGTAGTCATTTTCACAACGGGTGAAAAAATTTCATTAAAGTCAACCCCCTTCTCCTGGTCATATCTTTTGACCACTAATCTGGCCCTATATCGCTTCTTGCCACCATCTTCTTCCTTCAATTTGTAAACCCACTTGTTTTTTAAGACTCTCTGATTGGGTGGAAGATGGACCAAGTCCCATGTGTGATTTTCCATCAACGAAGCTATTTCTTCTCTCATGACATCCATCCAAAGTTTGCAATCAGAGGCATTACACGCCTCTTCAAAAATAGTAGGTTCAACTTGATCAAAGATTAGCAAATGTTGAACAAAATCATCATACTTTGACGAAGGCCTATGCTCCCTGGTTGATCTCCTCAACTGAGGAAATAATTCTTGGATAATTCCTCCTTCAACACCCTATTCAAAAGCATGATTTTGATGAACCTGCTCTTCATTATTATGGTTTCATGGTAGAGCTAACTCTTGCAACTGAATGTGTTAAAGAAGATACCTCCTTGTTGACGTGGTTTTTGCAACTACACCAACACAGAATAAAGTCGCCAACGGCTACTCTATCCTCTCTTGAACAAAGTTTCCTGCATGCTAAGATTGCGAGATAGATCATACATTTAACTCCAAGGTTCCTTCAGTGCGAATAGTCTTAGTTGGCTTGATGTGATATTGCTGGTATTTCAAGGGGACTTACACAATTGTTCGACAGTTGACAGCAGACAGTGGACTAAGGGCTTTCGTGTAATTAAAATAATTTAGCAAGTGAGCACAAGTTTCCTAATTCTAACCAGAAATGAACTGAAATTAAATGAGTGAAGGGCCTAAGAAGCTTATGTTCTATTCTAAATGCAAGATATGTGGAGCTCAACTTCAGCAGACTTCAACCAAATTTCACTTAGCCTCTTTACTTGAATGACTTTCTTTCTTCTTCCTTGATCTCGTGGGTAGCTCTAACTCCACAAAATCTTTATATGAACTTGGCGTGGACCTTAAAATTCTCTTCAACTTGTCTGGGGAAAACGAACTGATACGATCCAGGATGTAGCTAATTCTTCTATTGGTGGTGCGCGGGATTGTTCAACTCTGAGAGAACACCATCTTGACTCATAATAATTTTCTCCAATAGAAATTTTTGTACTTCAAACCTTTTCTACTTCAACACAACTGAATGATGTAGCTGTTAATGCCCTCCTTCTAGCGCCAATTCTGTTGACGTGGTTTTTGTGACTACACCAACACAGAATAAAGTCGCCAACGGCTACTCTATCCTCTCTTGAACAAAGTTTCCTGCATGCTAAGAGTGCGAGATAGATCATATATTTAACTCCAAGGTTCCTTCAGTGCGAATAGTCTCAGTTGGCTTGATGTGATATTGCTGGTATTTCAAGGGGACTTACACAATTGTTCGACAGTTGACAGCAGGCAGTGGACTAAGGGCTTTCGTGTAATTAAAATGATTTAGCAAGTGAGCACAAGTTGTAACTGGCATAGTTGTAGTTAGTAGTCTGCAAAACCAAAAAATACTCAGCTGCAACGTATATAGTTTTCGAGAAAGCCTTGTACCTACAGCTGAAACAAAAAGACAGGATTTAGTTTAGTTTATTTCCATTTGCAAGTACTTTTGTCAAGCACAACGAGGGAGCTTCCCCTCCTAATTTGAAGAGCACTCATTGCGTAGTGTGCATAGCTGTCCGTACCAACTCTTACTCCAGAGGTGCTAGTTGTTACGCCAACAGGAACTACACTCTTCCTCTTAGGGTTAACAATGTTTTATGGCAATGAACAATTTATAAGTTGTAACCAATGTTTTGACAAAGCTTGCTCTGATTTTCCATCACATTTTCCCTGGATATTGTTATAAGTTTTTTGATTAATTAAGAGAGTCAATTACGTGGTCTTCTGGGTCATACCTGTACAACAGTACAAGAAAATTTGAAGTAACAAGCCCAAAATGTTGATTCAGAATGATTATTTTGCATCCTTCATAGGAATTGTGATAGGGAAACTGACCAAGTGGAAGGAGAAACTACGATGTGCTGGTTAGAACATCTCTGAACTATTAAAACTGACAAAATACCTGATGGACTTTGTTATATTGACTGCTCTATGAAGTTATCAACACTCAATGGCACTTCATATTTTTGAGTTGATCTAAGTATCATAATGAATCTTATCCTTCATAATATTTGGACATGTGCTAAGTTTGTTGAAGTCAAAGTGATCTTGTCATTGTTGATAGCCATTTAGATGCTAGGTTTAATAGTGAAATTCAATAGGCATTCAATAACTTGAGCATGGATGCTTCTGGTAAAAACTGCATGATTTTAATTTGCATCAATTTTCAGAGTGCTTGTGGAGTGTGATCCAAAACATTGATGTAAACTAAACTCACACAGTTTTTTCCAAAGCCATTCATACCAATTTTCATTGACTGTGAGTACCTCATGTAGCAACCTGATACTTCTTACCTTTTCTAACAATTATTTAAAATTGATATGCTTAACAGAAGTGTGATATAAAGAATTTACTTTCTTTAGAATTTTGTGCAACAGCCATTTTCTAATTCCACAAAAATTAAAAAATTAAAAATGACAAAAAGAAGCTGATAGTGTAATTTTCATCTTATCTTCATGGGTATAAAGTTTTTAATTAAAAAGTTACAACTTACTGATTTTTGCTGAGCACTAAAGTACAAGTAAAAGAAGCATTTTAAGGCACACTGAATTTTTCTTTTGTCTCCTGCCAGTATGATATGCTCATCTTTGGCAGGATTTACTCTTACGAGTATCGTTGTGTGGTCCACAATATAAGCATGGGGTTAGGTTCATATGAGTCACATAAAAAACTGGAAGCATTACTAGCCTAGATTTGACACCTAGGAATTAACTTAACAAATTTTTTGGAGCTGATGTATTAACTTTTTCCCTAAGAAGGATTTACCTTGATTGGTTAAGACTTCAACTATGGAATAGTTTCACATCAATTGCATTTTCATAATTTTTCTTTCACTTGATATTTCTTTTAACGCATATGAGGTATCTTGATTTATTTATAACATCTACAACAGTATCTAATTGAAGTACTTATAGAAAACAAAGTAATTGTTGGGTGTCTTTAACTGGTTATATTTAGAAATGAAGCATAAAAAATGTTAATAGAAGAAAAAAGTTAGGAAGCAATGAATTTCTTTTACAAGAAAGCAGAAGGTGCCTGGAAAGATTGAACGTTCACTCTGAGAGATGTTAATAAAAAACTTTTAAACTCATGTTACTTATACTTGACTGCACTAATTGGCACAGCTCTACTGTCACAGATTATTTCTGGTCTTCGAAACTTCAACAAAGAAAATGTTGCTTCTGTGGTGATTGCTGCACAAAAGGTATGTAGTTAAGCCTGTTATTTTTTCTATTGCTTTCCTAGAAGGACAAGATTCATGTAACATTGCAGTGTGCACCATCATCTGAGGTCCATTGTGAAAGGTGGACCATCAAGTGGTCAAGGGCCATTGTAACTCTTCTTGTTAGGGACCTAAATCATTTCTTATCATGCTAGTAATTTTTGTTCAATTTGTATTATATATTGCTTGGTCCTTACAATAGTTTTTATTGATGGTACAGTATACTTAACATTTTTGGTGTTGTTGTAAGATTTGGTTCCATGGATGTCAGAATGATGCAATCATAGGGTATCCATCTATGAGATTAGGGAACATTGGAAAACAATTTTGTTTCTAAAAGTAAAGACAACCACTAATGGCTAGGGAGTTGGCTTGTATGGAAGTCAATTAAATGAAAGAAGACCAATTCGCAGAGGACTTAAGTTTCCTCTAGAAGATTGCAATCAGAGAATTTTTTCCACTCTTAGCAGGAGACAGGTTATAACCTTGTGTAAAATGAGTATTTTGACCGGTTGCTGGCCAATCTACCAAGTTTATTGCCATTTTTTTTATTGATTTGTAAATATTCAGGATGAAAGTGAATAGTAGGTTAAGTGCCTATATGTAATATGGAGATAAAGAAAAGAATAGCTTGAACACGACATATGCCAGGGAAATTGAAGAGTTTTTCATTTGGGTTGTGTAAGGTACAACTTATTTTAAGTACAAGAAGAAAAAATAGAGAATGCAAGGTGTGTCTGAGATAAGGTCTATACAACTAGAAGAACAAATAGAGAAAGTATAGGCCCTTCGAGATAAACTATAGAGCTCCTTAAAGAGAAATGGAGCCCTCAAATAAGAGGCAACACAAATGAATATTCTATTCTTAGATGAGGAAAGCAGTAGTTAATACTGTAATACCATGAGACCACGCAATGGTTGCAATACTTACTTATGAGTGATCGGAAGCAAGATGAAAATCTTTAAGAGGGAATGTTGATCCCTTTTGGGGAAACAAATTGGGATTACAAGGAACTAGGAAGCATGTCCAAGGCTGATGGAATAAATGAATGGGTTGATTGTAAGGATTGATCAGGGGCTCATAGGAGTCAGTGCTTAATTATTTGGTGGTGACCATCATCCTTGCAAATGACAGTCACTTTACATTTGAATCTCCCACCAATTAGGAAAATAACCAGAAACTGCTGTTTAAAAAAGACAATCACAATGACAGTAATTGTCAAAGCAGCGATATGCTTTTGTTTCAAAATAAGGAAGTGATGCATTTTACCAAAGTACAAGCAAACAAAGCACAATATTGGGAACCGGTAATCAAGAAAGACTGAATGGTGG
Source organism: Sequoia sempervirens (assembly GCA_007258455.2). NCBI lineage: Eukaryota > Viridiplantae > Streptophyta > Pinopsida > Cupressales > Cupressaceae > Sequoia > Sequoia sempervirens. The sequence goes on along the minus strand of VDFB02362961.1, from coordinate 47,647 downwards.
AGGCATGCATGAAAATTTAGAAGACAATGAAAAATGATGATATCAACCTAGAAATGTGACAAACTTACAGCAAACAAGATCCTATTAACTTCATTGGGTTGTCACTCAGGTAAGGTGATACTGAAGTGAGTATTGCAGAGGCAGTTGTTGATATGGATGATGAACCACTTGTGCACAATTCAAAAATTTCAACAAGGTAACAGATGATATTGGTTTGCTCTTGGAACCTAAATTTAAGGGTGATGAACAAGTGGTTGATCCCACAACCCTGATAATCAAGGGTGACAGGCATAATATCATCCATAGGGATGACATTGACAAATGTTATAGTGGATGGATGATGAAACATGAATATACTCCTAGAGGGTACATGGCAGCAAGCTCATACCATTGCTACTCATTATCAAGTTGCTATTACATCCTAATTTTATAGCTACTATTGCATAGGGCAATTGATTGTAATGTTTGAATCTTTATGGTGAACAAAACAACGATATTCTTGTTATCAATAATGGCGTTCTATTTAAATGATGGTTACATTTGAATGTTACTTCAATTGATGTAATTTTAATTAAATGTTGCATAGAATCATGGAATAATGTTATTCTAACTTGTGAGATATTATTACCTTGTTATGAGCATATGACTGCCGATGTCATGTCATGTTGCGCAAGTATGAAGACTGTTCCTCCGGACATAGGAGAGACATCATTCGGGGAGGAACTTGGTCGGGTAAACAGTAACGGTTACCAAATTGAGCATACACACACATACTATAGATTGAGTAAGCCAAGTCTGTTTGTCGAGATAAGGGTAAGTCCTCCATAGGCTTGTTTATTGACATTAGGAGACTAAAGTTCACTTCTTTATGCTTTAGGAGATTTGATTAACGTCAGACTTGCTTTATCATGACCAATGTATGAATAATGTGAAAGATATGTGTTAAAGATTGATTGGGAATGCACATACATCTATACATTGTGAACACGTATTTATATGTACAGACATATCAATACATGTGTACGCTAAGCAGACGGATATGCTCATACACATGTGTCGACATGTATATACGCATACATACGTATACACAAGAGTATATATGTACACAGTCCGCCTGATATCTGTGGTGAAAATAATATTTAATATTATTGCCTAGTAAATTTACATATATATTTATGTATAAATGTATATATTAACAATGTGATTATATTTATGGATATATATACATAAATACATAAATACCTATGTAAATATATTATATATTTATATATTTAAAATATATGTACTAATATTAAGGTAATATTTACATATATGTAAATATATATAAATATCACGATGAAATGACGAAAAATATATATATTTATATATTTTAAAATATTACACTTAATTGAAATACATATATGATAAAATATATTAATATATGATATTAAAATATGAATTGTATAAATTTAAATGACACATAAAATATTCAATAGAATACAAATTGAACACAAAGGTAATAGAAAAATAAAGGATTTAAATAGTGAAATCATAGTTGGAAAACTCGCCCCAAGGAAAAACTCGCCAAGGGAAAAATTGGAGAGTTTTTAAAAACTCGCCAAAAACTCGGAAAAAACTCGGCAAAAAAACTCGGGAAATGAAAAAATTGCTTAATTTTCATTAAAAACACATTTTTTTTGCAAAATTCAATGACAAGATGAATCCAATGAATCCATAAATGAGTACAAAAGTGTTTTCTATTAATTTTGATTGACTTTAATGTAAATTAATTACAAAATCGCATTCTCATGCGGAATCCGATGGCTAAAAGCCTGAAAGTCTGATACATGAAAACAGTAAAACTAGAACTAGAAGCAAATACTAAAGTTCTAAACAACAACTAAATACAACATGCTAGGCTTTCCTCTTCCCTAGTCTAGCAACAGCTAGGGAAGAAGAGGTGGGTCCTCTAGCCCTGCCACGTGTGCGTGGTGCTAGTGGTGGTGGCTGCGGTGCTACTGCTGCTGGCTCTGGCTCTGGCTCTGGCTCTGGCTGGATCTCATCCAACCCTACATCTCCAACTCCTGATGCACCCACATCCTCCATTGCCTCTCTCTCAAAGTCAAGGATTTCATCTGCACTAAACAATGGAGGCTGCTCCTCTCGCCCTGTCCAATCACTATAAGGATCTATCTCATCTAAGTCAATAGGATCCTGTGATTTTTCTTCAACTCTCTTTATGCGCAACCGAAGGTTGTATTGCACAAAGACCAAGTCATTGAGGCGCTTTTGTGTTAACTTGTTCCTCTTTTTCGTGTGAATGGACTCAAACAAGCTCCAATTGCGCTCACAATTGGATGCACTACAAGGCTGACATAGAATGCGAAGGGCAATTTTTTGTAGATTTGGGGTTTTTCCACCCCAATTTTTCCACCAAACATCTGCAAAAAACAAAAAGAAAATTGAAGAGTTAGAAAACAAAGTCAAAGACTCAAAAGTCAAAAGTCAAAACACATTTTATCAAATTCTAAGATGCATGTGAAATAAACTTAAAATTTAAAGACTCTGAATTTTATACCTGGTGGCAAAGTGGTTCTTCCTCTAACAGCCAACTCTGAAGAAAAGAGATTACCAGTTGCCTCCCTATATATATCCATCTCCCTGACGATGAGGTCTCTCACTGCAACCTCAGGTTCCATCCTCTGAATGCATGTTGTGAGCCCCTCCATAACCTCTCCATTAGGATCAGAGAAGCTCTCTGAGAAGAGAAAAGAAGGGTTGAGGAAGTACCCTGCTGCATGGATGGGTTGGTGGAGTTGATTGTTCCACCTCTTATCAACAATCTCCCATATGGGATCAAATTTGAGGCTGTCCCCCTTGTAATAACTTTTGATGGCCTCCTTGGCCCTATCCATGGCCTCATAAATGTATCCCATTGGGTTTTCATCCCCATCTACCAAGCGGAGGACTCTAACCAAGGGCTCCGACACCTAGATTAAAAATACAAAAAGATCAAAGTTAGAAATTTATAATGAAAGGCTTAAAGTTAAATTAAAAAACATATATTTATATTGAACTTGAGATTAAAATTAAAATCAAAGTTTGGAAGTTACCTTCACGATCTCTGTAGCTTTTTGTGCAAACAAGGGGTCGAAGACAATTGCAGAAATTCTATCTCCTTCGGCCTTCTTTGAATATGAAGAGTCATTCCATGCTTGACTCACAAACATTTGTCTTAGAGAGCCCAAAGAATCCAAAATGCTTTGCAACGTTAGGAAAATTGTTGCAAACCTTGTGGCACCCGATCTCACCAACTCCTTCCCTTGCGTATGCTCTCTCATCAAACTAAGAACCCAAGGGTGATTGTAGATATATTTTGTGATGCTCCTTGCATCATCTACAATCGGTGCCACCCAAACAAGTTTGCCTATGTCCTCCAAAAGAAGGTCAAGGCAATGAGCCGCACAAGGTGACCAAAAGAGTGATGGATGTCTACTCTCAAGCATCCTTCCAGCTGCCACATACGCTGCTGCATTATCTGTGATGACTTGCACCACATTAGCAATCCCCACCTCCATCACAACTTCTTCCAACAACGTACACAATGTATCTGCAGTTTTTATCTTGTTGGAAGCATCCACCGACTTCCAAAACACAAATTCACCTTTGGAAGCAACCAAAAAATTAAGGATGGTGCGGTTTCTCCCATCCGTCCACCCATCAGAAAGAATTGAGCAGCCAAATTTTTTCCATTTATTTTTTTGCTCTTCCACCACATGCATTGCCCTTTCGGTTGCATTTGTGAGCAACCTACAAGTACAAAGTAAAATAATTAAATAAGTACAAAATTGTAAGTTATAAACAAAAAATAGCTTGAATTCAACATAAATAATAAATTAATTTAAATTTTAAATGAAAGAACATAAAATTTAAGTTGATTTGTCACTTACTTCCCACTCAAATCTTTGCGAGAAGGTGGCTTGAAGCCTTTTCCCGCAACTGTCAATGAAGTGACCATATTGTGCCAATAGGGACTATTCGCTACATTGAATGGTATGTTATTGAAATACCAAAAATCAGCACATGCCATGGTAGCATGTTCATGCACCTCCTTGTTCCACCCTGTAGCCTCCAATGATACCTGTGCTCCTGGTGTGTTTCTTGGCACAAAAAAACTCTGTGGGTTGCGTGAAGATGAAGGTGGTGGTGGCATTGGCACTCTAGTCGAACTAGAGGACAAGGGGGGCCTAGAGGATGCTGTGGCTGTGGCTGTGGTGGTTGTGCCATGAGTGCGAATCCGTGGACCACGAAGAGAGCCCACAATGCCAACAATATCTGGCTCTGCATCCTCATCTGACTCTATCTCCATGTGCTCAGCCTCGTGCTCCTGAGTCCCATGGGCATGCGCATGTCCACTGGCTATGGCTGCTGCTATGGCTTTTTTAGCCCTCTCCTTTTGCATTTTTTTTTCCTCAGCAAGTGAAAGTAGGGCAAGCATCTCTCTTCTAATCTCTTCTTTGGGCTTCTCACAAACCTTGGCATCACGCTGAGGAATGCCTGCTAGATGGTATTTGAGGCGATTTATGCCTCCATGATATGTTTTTTTGCATTCACCACAAACAACTGTTCCAGGCACTGGCCCTCTGACACCATATTTCCATGTAGGGTCTCTAGCCCCTGCAGGACGTGTGCCTGGAACCCATGATGATGTTGTGTGAGGGGTGGAAGTTGATGGGGTGGGGGCGGAACCTGATGCTGAGCCTGAACGAGAGCCAGAAGCCATTATAGTGTGTAATGTGTATTCACTGATCAATGATCAATCTACACATTCAAAAAATAAGCACAACATATTAGTTTTTTAATATAAAAAAAATTTAAAAACAACCTAAAATCATTAAAACTTAAAAAATCTAAAGCTAAATTCCATTTAAATTGATACAAATGTCCTTAAATGAATTATCAATTAACATTATTAACTAATCTTATCATTCTACACAAAAAATGAACCTAGGTCTGAAAATTTCAAAAAATAGTGAAAAAAATGAAAAAAATCAGCAAAAATCAACAAAAGATTGTGATGAATTTTGTTTTTTGGATTCTAAATGCAAAAAAATTGTTTCTTTGTGCTCTATCATGTCTTTTTTTCAATTTGGAATGAGTATTTTGCAAGAACAATGAAAGAAAATGATTAATCAAAAACAAAAAACAAAAATAGAAACCCTACCTTTGAATCGAATTTCTCTTCAAAATCCACACAAAATGGCGTTTGAATCTTCTCTCCTCGATGGAAAATCGTTGGAAATGATATCTCCTTGCTTGGGGGGGGGTTTCAGCTCCTCACACAAAGTATCAATTGATTTTGAAATGAAATGAAGAAGACAAAAGACGTTTTTTTGCTTTATCCCTGCGCAGGCGAGTTTTTGGCTCGGACTCGCGAGTTTTTGGCGAGTACTCGCCATAAAAACTCGCGAGTTTTTACCAAAAACTCGAAAAAACTCGGAATTTTAACTTGGCGAGTTAAACTTGTAAAAACTCGTTTTTGAAAAAAACTCGCGAGTTTTTAAAAACTCGCTGAGTTCTCTGCGGGTTTTCCATCTATGAGTGAAATATTTCCATTTTGACTATAGGGAAAAATAATCACAACATAAAAATCGAGTTCTTTTGCCTGAGATATTTTAAACAAGAGAAATCGAATTTATTTTTAATGAATATTTGGAAAGGAAGAAAATACGTTTTGCTTTGAAAAACTCATGAAAACGAATTGGAGGAAATTGTGCGCCTGATAAAAACGCGTCTGGTTCGCGCCTGGGCTGTGACCTAGTCTGAAGAATAACCGAATGCTGATCTTAGGGCCCCAAATGGCGACGTGGATAGTTGCAGGCTCGACCTATCATTTAAAACGAATTTTTCAAATCATTTATATCAAAATAACCTAAAAAAACTGAAGACGCCTTGAGCTGTCAAAACCACCATGTGAGTTGATTTATTCTTCTCTTGCTGGCTTAAAAGGAAGTCAAATCACCTTCAATTTCGATGACTAAGGGTTTAAGAATCCGCCAAGTATCTTTTTGACTAATTCTGAGCACTTAATTGTCAAACCACATGCCTCCATTGGTGGAATCCGTTGCATTTCGGGCCTATATATACACGCCCTTCCATTCATTGTGAACACACATTGAGCAATCTGAGTTTAGTATTTTATCCCATATCCATTTTGTTGCATTGCTTGAATTTTCTGCATTGCTGAGTTTGATAAATACAGTGAATTATTACCAGCATTTACTAGTTACAGTGACTGTATCATTTTTAGCTCAGAGTGTGGTATTTATAAATTATAGTTGAGTAGGAATTGAGTGGTGGAAACACGTTTGAAAGAAGAGATATAGGAGTTCGTTATAGAGTGAAATACTTTCATTAAGAAGCCATATTTAGCTGAAATTCTGGAAGCTTATTTGAAGGAGAATCTAGAAGAGCAAGTCTAGAAGGACAAGCTTTAAAATCAGGCATGAATCCTCCTAGTTTGTAACTTTTATTGAAGTGTTGTTTCCTTTTTGGTCTTGTGATTGCTGCTTTCAATTAGCTCTAGTAGGAAAGAACTGTTTTGATGAATATTTAAAGCAATTCATTAAAGAAGAATATGTGTAAAGGATTCAATGACTAGGGGAATTGTGAAAAAGGGATTATATGAGTAAAAAGCTTAAGGGATTAGTTTACTTATCTTACATTAAAGAGAAATAATGGAAAAAGATAAAAGGGAGGGATTTGTTTGCATTTTGAATGACTATTGCATGTTGTGTATGATCTTTGTATATGGAGAATACGTAGATGTACTTATTATCTACTAGGATCGAAATGAAGGCAGAATCAAGTAAAGTCTTTTAGCTTAAGTTATTAGGATAACTGAGGCAAGCTAAGTACTCCTAGGATAAAGATTTCCTAATTAGGAGGATTGATAGAAGACACTTGTAGACTGTTTCATTTCTAGTAGGTTCGTATGATTGTAGGATATCTGGGGTGACGGATTTACCCAATGAAGGATAAAACCTATGCGTAGAGTAAGGAAGCCTCAAGTCAAATTGGCCTTGAGTAGTGTTTATGATAGATGACCTTCATTTGAAGTACTGAATGAGAATACTTTGGCCAAAGTAGTGAAAGGTACGACATCCACCTAGGTGTGTGATAGTTGAGACCATAGAAGCATAAATCTGCAAAAAATCCTGAAAATTGCGATTTTTAAAAAATCCTGGACCTTGCCGATTTTTTCCTCATAAAAATCACGATTTTTTCCGAAGGTCAACGCCTAGAAAAAATCGTTGAAAATCGGGTTTAAATCGCGATTTTTTCTTGAAAAAATTGAGCAAAAAATCGACTAAAAAATTTGCAGGAAAATAAAACCCTAAAACGCGTTTTTTCGCTAATTATTTTGACGCGATTTCTACTTTCCGGCATATTTTGGACGCGTCTTTCATTTTGCAGGGTCGACTTTCATTTTTGGAGCTCATTTCTCATTCACACGAAAATCAGGAAGGCGTTTAGGGTTTGCAGAAGGTGCGAAAATCAGGAAGGTGTTTAGGAGCATCAGCATACAGGTATTTATTTCCCTGTCGTCATTTTCACGTATATGCGTCGCCTATAGCAGGATCATTTTGTTGTTTTTTTTTTTCAAGCTGTGTCGTTTCTCTTTATTCTGTATTTATTTCCATATTGTTGCTTCTCCTTATTTAAATATTCAATATTGTATTTATTTATTAAAATATTCCTTATTATTTATTTAAATATTTCTTATTTATTTATTTATTAAATTGAAAACCTAATCCCCATCATTAGTGATACACATATTTAGAAAGTTCATTTATTTATTTATACGTGAACTTTTTTAAATTGAAAACCTAATCCCCATCATTATTTATTTAAATTTAAAAAAGTTTATTTATTTATTAAATTGAAAACCTAATCCCCATCATTATTTATTTCTTATTTATTTATTTATTTCATTAGTGACATATACGTGAACTTTTTTAAATGTCTGGCTATTTTTTCCAAATTCCAAAAGTCATTGCAATTTCTTGACAAATTAAACTGTAGAGTGAAAACTTTCAGATATCCTCATCATGCTTTTGAAAATAGAATGAAAGTGCCAAGGAAAACAATAATATTTGTCATTTTATTGCCTGGGCTTGCGTCTATGTATTAGGGACATAGCTGAAACAACATTTAAGCATTAGTTTTGATAGATTGCAAAGAATATAAGACAAACAAACACAATATATTTTTTTAAGATTTTTAAGACAAACAAACAAGCTGCAACTCCTTATTTAAGACAAAGTGCAATGTAATCAGCGATATGAATATAAACAAAAAAGATCTATTTTCTACAATTCACGGGTTAAAATCTCTATTTTATTTGCTCTCTATATCTCTATGTTATGGAAATGACCTTAAGTTTAAAAAAAAGAAGGTTTTGTCTATTTTTCTACATTTTTTTACGTTTTTTTTCAAATCCGATTTTTTCCCGATTTTTTCAAAAAAAATCACTTTTTTTTTTTTTCCCCAAACGATTTATGCTGCTATGGACTCACTTGAGACTACCTGTCAGTTCATTGTGATCCAGTACTAGTTCGAGATTGTGAAATAGCAAGGTTCTAGTTGTGTAGGACACATCACTATGCTCAGTTGGTAATCGTTAAAGGATACCCTACCAATCTCTTCTTCGAAGGGAGGGCCATCTATCTAACGATAGGTGTGCGGGGGACCGCATTATAAGTCTGTGGTTGGCGGAAAAGCGCTCGAGTGATGTTTCTCCTCCACAGCAAGTGGCCGATGTACCAAGATTTGAAAGGACGAACCCCTGGACCTTCTTACTTCTATTTGTGCAAAAGCTTACGAGCTATGTATGTAACTGTATTACTTTTGAACTCTGATTTAGATTTGCAATGAAAATGAAATTCATGTGGAAACATATTGTAACTTGTACATATTTATCAATAAAGGAAGGAAATTTTTTATTGTATTATCTTTGTTACTTGTTACCTTTACATGTTTAAAGTGAGAATTGGAAAATTTTAATTTACGCAAGGATTAGGTCGTTACAGTTGCAGATTGAAAACCAACCATTTATCATGAAGTTTGTGGCCTTTATTTGCACAAACAGGTATATGATCCCTTGCTTGGACGAATATGGCCAAGGGCTGCCAAGGCTTATCACATCTACAAGAATAATTTTCTGTCCTTTGAGTGCAAAGGAAAGAAGTCTATAATTGAATTGAAATCCATGCAGTTGGCGAAAAAGTGACATCTAATTTTAATGAGGAAGCTTCCAACAACATGCAAATTAACTTAACAGAAGCTTGAAGGATGAGACTAGGTTGGATAGTATGCTACATTAATTTTTAGATTTTGATGAGCATTTTCCAACAATGAGAAAACTGATTTTTCAGAAGGCATTCTACATTTTGATGAATATTCATAAGATGAACTAGGTTAGATAGCTGGTTATTGCACTTGTATCTTTGAGATTTGAAATATTTTAACCTTCTTTCCTTTCAAGATGAAGTCATGCCTCAAATAAAGGGGGAGGTACAGATGAATAATACCTCCTTAGAGGAGAGTGGTACACTATATCTTGAGACCATGCAATGGTTGGAGCAGTTGCTTGTGAGTGACATAGAGCAAGATGAAAATATTTAAGAGCAAGTGTTGAGTTCTTATGGAGTAATAGGTTAGGGTGCTGAGGGGGCTGTCCTCAGCCAATAAAGAAAGTAAACTGGGAAGATTGTAATGATCAATTGAGGCATCAAAGGAGTTAGTTTCTACCCATTGTAATACTTAATTTCGCTTTGCATATGATTTTCCAAACTATCAAGAAATAACTAGGAATTGCTATGCGTAGCATGCGATCATTATGATAAAAATTCTTAGGAGTGTTTCATTGGTCCAGGTAGAAAAAGTGATGGCAGTCACATTGTAATAGAAGACCTGTTGTGACCTTTTCACACATCGCCCCATTGCAAATGGGGACCCCCAGTAGTTTGCTTCTTTTTAGGGTTTTGCCTTTGCGCAACAGTTTCATATGGTCAGTATTTTGGAGTTTCAAGTCAGAGTTTTGAGTAAACACTTGAGCCAACTGGAGAAGTCAAGCCCGAAACAATGCCTAAACGTCACGAAATTGCAAAGAAGGTCCGGAAGACGAGGATCGCCTGTGCGTTGAGTCAATTCTGACACTTCCTATTTTTTAGGGATTTTTATTTTTTCGTTTTTTTCATTTTTGCATTTTTGGACCAATCTGGGATCCCTATTTTTTAGGGATTTTGCTTTTTCTATTTTTAGAAAGTCAACCCTAGTTATGGAGTCAACATTTCCATTTTTAGAAGCAAAAATCAAGCCAAAAAATTGAAAAATAAAGCAAAAATCAATGAAAAAATCAACGAAAAATCAACGAAAAATCATGGAAAAGCAATGAAAAATCAACCAAAAGGCATGAAATCTGTAATGTGCCAGCCAATTTTTTTCAATTTTTGAATGAGCACACCAGCACAATAAGCATCCGTTAAGGTTAGCTTAAACCAAAACCAGTAATCGGAAAGTAACTCTTCGCCAAGAATGCACACTCAATCTCGAGATGAGAATGATGTTGTCATATGACAAGAGGGTCGTCAGTAGCAACTTGGAAGTATTACAATGCTGAAAGAAGCTCAATGCCAAGAATGTGCTCTCCAACCCAAAGTGGGAATGGCGCTACCATATGGTGTAGGTACTATGAAAGAAATGCAATGCTGGAATGTAAACTTGACACCAAGCATGTGCACTCCAAACCTGAGGTGGGTAAGGCGCTATCATATGGCGGAGAATCTATTGATTAAGATGCAATGCAAGAAAGTAACTCAACACCAAGGATGTGCACTCAAGACCCAAGATGGGTGAGGTGCTAACATATGGTGACGAGGATCTAAATGCAGTACAATGAAGACTGAGCAATGGCTAGTCTCTTCCACAGCCGTGGGAATATGATATGAAAGTTGCAGAAATATAAAGAGCTGATCAGTACTACTGATTCAACGTTACAATATGAGGTATAATTTGCAAAAGCAATGAGATATAGATGTTCTATGATCACCAAATGGTTAGAGCATAATCTCCTAACAAGTACTTGACATCCAACATATGAAATATGGCCAAAATGACTGAAATAACAGGTCTGATATAAATTTGCAGCAAACTGAAAACTCAAACCAGCAAGTACAGATTTCACCTTTATGCTCGTAACTTCGCCAATACTTCTTCGAATGATGTCAAACCAAGTGCAAATGAAGCATATGAGAAGGGTGACCAAGTACAAACCAAGAAATAGTTGCAACAACAACTCTATGAATTATCTAAACACTTGCTAGGCAAGATGAAGTGGTACGGCCTCAAGAAGGGCGACTTCTGCAATATAAAATCCAAATCTGAATATTAAAATCTGAAACTTAGCTAGAAGGGGCGCCCAAGGTAGACTTGAACAATGGGCCAATACCCAGAACCAACAAAAAATCGAGCAAGGAGCTATGATCGAAAATGTGCTTCAGCCAAGCACCACACCAGCATCACCAAAATTGATAAAAAGTAAAACTCTCCAAAATCAGAAAATATCAAATGAAGCCATCTTTGTGGAGCTCTATTTGCAACCTCTGAATGAAGAAGCAGTCTCAAACCAGCTAGGTACTATCTCTCAAGTATGAAACTGATATAGGCTAGGAGGTATGCATTCCTTGAAGCAAGGGTTTTGAAATAATTTCAGTAGCATTTTGTTATGATAAGCAATGGATGAAAAACAAAGAGCCCAACACTCTTATTAATAGCCTTTTGTCTCCAAATTCAAATTCAATCTCCCTCCAAATGGATGCCAAACCCAAATTCACATTCACTTCTCCAACATTCTCCAAATTGCATTTCATATCACCTTATCATTTCACTTTAACAAAAATATAAATAATCTCCAAAATTAGGTGTCCAAGGTATATGTGAAATATATTAATAAAAATCACTTATGTCTCCTCAAAAAAGCACCCAAATGTAATAAGGTGAAAGACTTAAAATTTAACTTATTTCTCCACAATAAGGCGTCTATAATAATAAAGTGAAATATCATATAAAATTGCCTTTTTAATTAAAATCACTTATCCCTCCAAGCCTTAGCAAAATTATTTCACTTAAAATATTATTTTCATCAAATATCAAACTTGCCAAAATAATCACCTTAAATGCTGGAGACCAAACTGCCAAACTGCCCTGCTATAAATAGCCATAATACCAAGTTGCTGAAACACTGCCAAAAATAGCACCAAGGGTGTTGGAAACCAAACTGCTCAACTGACCTGCCAGATATAGCCACTGAACTGAACTGCAGAAACCTTACTAAAAATAGCACTGCTAGAAATAGTACTTACTAAAAATAGCATACTGCTAAAAATAGTAAGTTGTTCCAAACTCATTTTCTCCACATTTTGAGCAGTCGTCGCAACTTACTAAAAATAGTAAGTCCGGAAAAGTTCTTTGATTCCATTGCATGTCACACCACCGCGAAGCCCTCTGAAAACCCAGAAGGAATCCAAAATCCAAACTGAAAGACTCCAACATGCAAGCCTCCAAAAGCAACCGAGAATGCAAGTCAATAACCTGTCATGCATGTTACCTCATCACGAAGCTCTCTGAAAACCCAGAAAGCTTCACCAAACATGCGTTAGAAACTCTCGCATGGAAGACCTCAAAACCTCCTCAGAAGTGGAAACCCTAAATTTCATTTCAGATTAGCCTGCGAGTTTTCGGTAATAGGCTAAATCCAAATGATGAGAGTAGGGCTAAATTGGGGACATTACAAAATCCATGGCGAAAATGGTCTAAGTCTGGAGAAATTCGCCTAAGTCTGAGAAATTCATCCATCAATGGCAAGTTTGCTTGGAGGAAACAAAGAAAATGGCATAAAGGCTTCAAAGTCCGCCCCAGCAATGGCAAGACTATTGGAAAGTCTGCCCCAACATTTGGAAGACAATGGCAAGGCATTTATGAAGTCTGCCCAAGCTATGGCAAGGAGTTGGTAAAGTCCGCCCAAGCCTTGATGAGGAATTGACAAGAAGTTGAGGAAGTCCACCCAGCCTAGAACAAGGAAGAAAATTGAGAGTTTGGCTAAGTATGAATGCCTAGGGAGAAAAATTTCATGATTTTGGCTAAGTGTAAAAGGAAAATACATATGGAAAGGAAAACATAAAGTCCGCCCCACCTCATGGAATAAAGTTTGCCAAGTCTGCCTAGGCATATAGGGGAAAATGGAATAAAAGTTGGCCTAGTCCGCCTAGAGTATGGAAAGGAAGATGTAAAGTCCACCCACCCCCTTTAAACACTTGGAAGAACATCAAGAAAGTCCGCCATAGAGGAAATGGAAAGAAATTATCAAAGTTCGCCCTAGGCCAAAAGGAAGGAAATTTGCCTAAGTATGGGTGAAGCTCGCTTAGGGGAGATGGTTAAATGGCGTGATGAAAGTTTCTAAGGCATGGAGAAAACGTGAATGGAAAAATTAATATGAAGTTCGCCTTGGCTAGAGGATAAAGTGAAATAACTTGGAAAATAAATACTTAGCCATGGGTAAATTAAAGTGGCCAAAATTGAACGGGTTGGAAATAAATTAAATTTTGCCATTTTAATACTTTGGATAATTTATTCTGACACTTAGAAAATAATTCGCCACAGATGACTTGAAAGAAAATTCATGGAAGTAAATGAATTACACTAGGAAGAAAAGAAAGTCCATGAATCAATAAAATTTCGCCATGATTTGAAACTTGGAAAAATCAAATTCAATATATTGGACATTTAATATTTTTCCAAAATATTCGAAAATAAAGATAATCCTTGGCTAAAAATCAAAATTTGAAACTAAGAGAAAATCAAAGGATTTTGCTAAAGGTGGTGCCTGGATAAGCTTGCCGTGAAGATTTTTCGAAAAGAATAGAAACTTGCCTTGGTCAAGAGGAGAAAACAAATCGAAATCGAGAGAAAAAGATGAAATTACTAAAATAAATTGAACTCTTCAGCCTTATAATGAGTTTTAGCAACTCATTTTTCACAAGCTTGACTGAAGAGAAATTAATCTCTCTCAATATTGCAGGAGCATTCAAGGCAAAGTCAATTTTCTCAGTAGGAGTAAATTTCTATGCTGGAGAAAGTAGTTTTTGGAGAACTAAATTAATTCTTGGTTGAAAGTCGTACTTCTCAGCAAGTTGGCGCACTTTGTCATTGGATTTTTGGTTAAATTCTTTCAAGCTGAATTTGATTTGCAACCAGAAGATTTTTTCCTGAGGTTTGGAGTTAGTTTGGCTAAGTTTCTTAATTCTCTTTCCATCTTATTCATTCTGGCTAAGTTTTGGCAAAATTTTAATCAAGTTCGCCTACTTTCAGCTTGCTTTTTCGCAGAAGTTTATCTTTTTAATAAGCTGAAAGTAAAATTTTCGAATAAAAGGCCTGGAAATAAATTATATTTAAAAGTCTCCATATTAATGTTAATTCTTTTTATCTATTGCAGGTTAATGACCACATCGGGAGAATCATGAAGAAAAGTGCTAATGAAGTTTGCCAGTAAACGTTTGCAGCGAGAGTCAAAGATCAATTCTAAATGGAAAAATATTGCAGACACTAACTCAGACATGTGGACTTCACGGAGTTCAAGAAAAGGATGTACGGACACAATGGGTTGCCGACACCAATTGCTCAACAGATAGTGAGAAATGGCATCTTCCAAGTAGCCGGATTCCTGCCAGCAGTAGAATGTGTTGAATTGATGGTAGAGTGCGCTATCCACTATAATGCGCAGGAGAGGCAAATTGTTGCACCAGATGGGAGGATATTAGCTCACCTTGGCGAAGTGGCAATCCAGGAGGCATTCGGCATCCTGACACACCATCGGACTGTATATAAGACTAAGGAGGATGCCCAAAAGTTGTGTGATGGCCAATTTGAATTGTGCCACAAATATTAATAAATCATGGTTGGAGAAACTGAGACCATCTGCCAAGAAAATGCCCAAGAAGCTGCGCCGTACAGACTTCAAGGAGGATTATGGAGATATTATTTTGATGTTGAACAGGATAGCCGGCAATCCACAAGGCGCGCCTTTTGAGACATGGATGTACTATTTTATCAATGAAATCACCTCCGAGTCAAGATGTTCAATTGGTTCCGGATGATCAATGATAGTCTCCACGAGCAGTTAGTCAATCTGGAGAAGACAAAGTCATTCCACATGAGCTCTTACATCGTCTATTTCTAGAACGTACAAATATTCAAGACTTATATGCAAAGGCAAAGTTGGCAATGGTGAGAATGAACTCAAGTCTTATGACTGTTACCCGCAGCTACAACTCAAAGAAAAATCTCACTTCAGGCGGGCGCGCGATGCTTTCCTCATGTACATTACCAGAATACTTCAAGGAGGAACTCACCAGAGGCTAAGCCATGAAGCCAAGAGTTTGATCAGTAGATATGGATCCTGGTTTATCCAGTTTCCAAGATCCACGAATATACGGATCCAAAGATTCACTGGAAATCCTTACAGGCTTCCAATCTATCTTACAAACAGGATGATTTTGCTAGAAGTCCTTAGACAGCTGGAGACTTATCAGAGCATCCAAAGGACAAAGCAGAAGGCGGCTATCACTTTCCCATTCTTCATTGGGAACATGTTGGAGTCCTGTCCATCATGTTATCCTGAATTTTTGACTCATTTTAAAAATTCAGATAATCAATCAAAATTTTCATAGAATTTGAGACTTTTCTTCTCTAAGGCACGTATTACGAGGTGCAAAGAGCGACAAATCTCAGTTTTAGGTTTATAAACCTTTGGGCTATTCTTTTTCCCTCTTTCGTTTCCGTTTTTGTCAATTTCTGAGTCATTTTTAGTGTCTTTTTGACCAAATTCGGGTTTTTGGAGCAGCTCAGCAAAAAGGGAAAATTTTAACTTAAAGACAAAATTGGAAAAATTCTTTAAAATCCCAAAATTGCTTAAGTGACTCAAAAATCCGAATTTTTGTTAAGTCTTTATGTTTTGACAAAAAGCAAAATTGTTATGTGGCTTTAAAAACCCGATTTGCTTTTTGCAAAATTGTTATTTGATTTAAAAGACCCGATTTTGCAAAAAGAACTTGTTATGACTTCTTTAAAACCCGATTTCATGTTTTATTGACATTTTACATTGCAAAAGACTTCAAAAAAACCCGATGCTATTCTGATTCGAGTTATTTGAATCCTTTTTTGCTTTGACTTCCCTCTTTCAAGGAGATTTCATCGACCTCAATGCTTGAAAATCGGATTTTTAGCAGTAAATAGCCATCGTTTTTTTCATTTTCTGAGTACGCCTAGGGTTTCTCCTCCATTTTTCTTATTTGCGGATTTACTTCCAGGTATGTTGTTCATTTCTTTTTACTTCTCAACGTTTTCTGTTGTTTGTCATTTTTATATAACTCGTGATTTACTTATACGCATTTTCGTTTTAGATTTTAAACGTCATTTATTCAAAACGCGTTTTCTTGTCATTGTTTTCCTTTATGTAATGCGTTCTCTCTGTTATTTACCCCGCCTTCATACAAAACGCATTGTTATTGTCATTATCTATTATTATACGCCCTCCGTTTTCATTCATTTTTAGTTCGCCCTTATATAAAACGCGTTTCTATCATATACCGTTCATATTTCACGTACCCTTCATTTCCCTTCATCTCATCCAAATACGCCTTTCATTTCATATACTTTATACCTCACATACCTTCCTCATATTATTCGACTTCATACCAACGCATTTTCCACTTTTAAATGCCTTATATAATGAAAACGCGTTTTTCATTACGCCATTCCAGCAACAAACTTTTACTTCATTTTCATTCATCCACTTCAATCCTCCATTATCATTTTCCACAAGAATAAATATTCAGCTTTCATTCACATTTCGGGTTTTTAGCTCAAAAATGCAAGTCGGGATTTGCAGTTGGAATTACAATTTTCAAAATTGCAAAATTATAAAAATTGTTAATTCCAACTGCCTTTTGTAAAATTGCTAAAGTTCTTTAAAATCCCGAAATTACAAAAAGCAAAAATTGCTAAAACTTCCAAAAGTTCCGAAATTGTTGAAGTCATAGAAAAACCCGAAATGCTTTTAAAAAGCTCAAAAGTTGAATTCTTTTTTGATATAACTTCAAAATCCAAGCCAAAAATCTCTTTGTCTTGCTGTTTCAAGAAGACAAGACGTTGTTTTTGACTGCCATCATCCCATCAAATTCCGAATTAGTCCTCACCATCCGCTTTCCATCATTCTTCCAAAGTCCATTTCATTGTCCTAGGGTTTGAGTTTCACCATGTCCTCTCACGTTGATGCTGATGATGTTCTAACCTTATGGGGTTTTCACCGTAGTCTTGCAGATTCCTGTTCAATGACAGACGAACCAACTTCTCCTAAAAGCAAGAAGATGAAGTACAAATTTGATAAATATCATAATGAGATTTCCCCATCTCACGTGGTTTCGAATATTGACGAAATCAAGGACACAGAAATTGGGCATATTGATATGTCCGAGTTTCTTGGGAGAGCTGAGAAATCTACTTCTTCTGATATGCAGAAATTGCTGAGGAGTCATATTCATCTGGTGTCTTCTTTTCCTGTTGCTGCCCTAGAGCCAGAATTCGTTCTTGCATGTGCAGCACACTTTGATAAAGAATCCAGAACTATCAAGGACGATGACGGCAACGTGGTTATCAGACTTGATGCTGAGACAATCAACAGAATTTTCAGAGTTCCTGATGCTACTACATATTCAGAGATCACATTGAAGAGTGCTCACAAACATTTCGAGCAGAAAAAGAGTGATTGTATCAAACATATCAATTCTAAATGGCTTCTCAAATCAAGACCTTGTGTGACCCGGATACCCAAGTTGTATCGGTCTGATTTTAAAGAGGAAATTAATGATATGATCACTCTTCTGAGCAGAATAGCAGGGTTGAAGGTTTCTAGTGTGTTTGAAAACTGGATGTATAAGTTCATGGTGGTTATTAGAAAAGCACAGCATCCAATATTCTGGGGAGAAATAATCAGTGACAGTTTGTGTGAACAGCTTGCACAAGTCCCTACCACTCTTACCTTCTATATGAACTCATATTTGGTTTATATAGCAGCTTCATTGAGGCATTTTCCAGGCCTATCTCCTCAAGGTGACAGATCGTTGGTGCCTGTATGGGAATATTATGATCAGCTGACTTTTATTCCAAGTCGAGCGCATTATAGAAGAGTTCAAGATGCTTTCTTTGGTTATTTTATGTGTTTATTTGACAAAGCATTAGCAAATAACAGGGTATCTGAGGCGGCTTGGAATAAAGTAAATGAGTATGGCTGCTTGTTTCTTCAATTCCCTACCTTCACTTATATGAGAGTCGGCTGCTTTGAAGACCAACCTTATATGCTTCCAAGGTATCCAACTGATAAGATTATTCTGATGGAGCTAGGAAGGCAGCTGATGGTAGTGCACGCACGTCAAGTTTCACAACACAAGACTGGAGTCAGTATTTCATCACATAATCCATTGATAATTGGGAGGTATTCTTTGACAACTTCCTCAAGAGCCAAAGCAATGGAAACTGAACTTCAGGAAATAACATTGAAAAGATTCCAGGCAAGAGTGGATTTTGATTATAGAAGGATGAAAGACAAAATTAAAAGAGCCTTCACTCATGTCCACCGCATTGAAGACATTTGGGCAGACCTCCGGACAGAAAAAGATATATACAGAATGGATTATTGCAGACTTACATTGGAGCAAATTATTGATCTAAATTTGACCTTAATTCCAGAGGGTGTAATTGATGATAGACAGATTTTAGATCCTGAATATGAAGAACAAGGAGTTGCTAATGCCCCCATTCCTGCGATCCAATGGTCCCAAAAGGAATCTGTCTCAATCTTTGATAGGTTTCAATCAGTCTTGGCGAACACCAACTCTTGGCTTAAAAGCATAGGTGCTAAGACTGTTAAAATCAAAGTTAGGGCTGAAGATGATCCAGCTGGTCCTAGAGGTTTGAAGTCAGAAATTAGAGAGCAATCAAAAGAAGGAGCTTCTTCTTCGGGTACTAGAATTAAGTTGAAGGTAAGCCGAGCTGCAGAACAACCATTGGAAAAGGAAACATCAAAGGGAAATGAAGTTAATCAAATGCAGATTCAAGTTTTGGATTAGCAAGAAAAAGACGAGGTTCTTGTAACCTCTACCATTCTAAGTGAGATAACTCCGCACATTGAAGCTCCAGTACCAGAATTAGCCATATCTCCTATATCCCCTATCGACAGTGATGTCGATTCCTTTTCCACAGTATTTGTTCCTTCTATTCCACCTCAAGGGACTAGTCATCAGTCTTTATCAATAGTGAATACTCCCGTAAGAAGCTTACCCAATAACTTGGAGAGTATCTTTGATACAAATCCAATCTTTCCTGCCATGTCAGAAATAACTCTCCCAGAGATTGATACATCAGTAACAAGCTTTGATTGTTTCATGGCTAATCCTAGTTGTAATTTGTCTTCTGCACAAAACATAGTTGTTGTACAAACTGAGGCACCATCTAGAATTTCAGTTGTAACACAAACTAAATCTATTTCTACGGAGACTACAGTTGCTATTTCAGATGTGACAACTTTGGATCTTCCTCCATGGTTGAATTCAGTTGCTCCCAAAAGAAAGAAACAAGCAGTGTCTCCTGATATTTTTGATTTCCAAAAATTGAAGAAATCAAAACCAATGGTTGCAAAGAAAGCAAAAACAGTCTCACAAGTGTTTGTTGACAGCAATAAAATGAAATATGCTGAGATTGCAGAGCCTCTTGTTGATAAACCACATGAAGAGATGCAGGTATCTGATTACAGGTTTACTAGAGTGGAATTGGGCAAGCAGACTCATGCTAATATGATGCAGGATGCTCAGAGTTCAGTAACAATTTTGGCACAAAGCTATAATGAACTTCTAGCCAAAAAAGAAAAGCTCAAAGAAGACAATGATCAGCTAATTTCAGTTATTTAAAGGATTACAGGATCATCAGAAGCAGTTAATTTTCTATCTACAGCTCCTCCTAATGAATCAGTTAGGCAATTAGAAAGAATTGCACAAAAGGCCAAAGCAGTTGATTCATGGGTAACTCAACTGATTGATTAAAGTATTCCAATGATTGAAAAGACCTTGCAAGTTCTCAAAAATGTCAGAATAGCCAAAATAAAGCTAAATCAGACTTTGGAAGCTTTCAAGCAGAGTTTGGAATCGCTTGAAAAAGATTTAAAAATCTGGCATGGGATAGATCAAATCAAGTTACAAATTCTATGCAACAACTCAATTCTACCAAATAGAGAAAAGTACATAGAATTTGAAGAACTTATGACAAACAAGTCATTGGTTATTCAAGATCTTATCAAAGATATCCAAGCCACATTAGAAATGAATGATGAAGTTCAGCAGGATATTCTTTCAAGTTTTGAAAAGATCTCTTGTACAGTTTTGAATCAAGAAGATGAATTACTTGCAGCTGATTTAGTTACTACAGAAATGGCAGCCAATCTTCATCAACAATTGGAATAAGAGCATTTTACCATGGACTTGATTCACAAATTTATTAATCATCAGACAATCCTTGAGAAAATGCAAACTTCTTATGAAGAACATAGATTGGCAACAATCAGATATTTTGATGTAATCTTGAAGACAGTTGCAGTAGCCAAGAACACATTGGGTCCAGATCCGAATGAATTGCAGACAATCATTAGCAAATTCTTATCTTTCAAAGATAGGAATGAAGCAAATTAAAATTTTAGGTTGTTTTATGTATTTTACTTTCGACAAAATATATGTAAAAACAAATTTTGCAATTGCAAGTGTTCTTTCCTTGCAGTTTTGAAAAATGTAATTACATGTAAAATCTTACAAAACAAATCACAATTTGAATTGTAATTTTGAATAAGTCAATTGGAGTTAGTTATCGGTTGAGAGATTTTCTCAAGTTTGTTGAGATCCTCCCACCTTTTTCTCCAGACCTTCCTCCTATAAATACTTGAGGGGTCTATTGTAATTTGATATCTTTTTAGCAAGCAAGAAAACTCTGCAGAATTTTATACTCATAAAGTCTTTGAGCTTTATAGTTGATAATTGTGAATTTTCAAGTAATATCAAGAAGTTGGAATTTCAGACTTTGAGCTGAATTCTTATTTTGCATCCTTTATGTTCTTATGTCATTTTGGATCATCATTTTGTGACTACTCGAGAATTGTCGAATATTGCTGAAGAGAGATTCGATTTAAATATCTGTAGTCTTTGTGCTGTAAATGTGAAGATTGAATTCATAGTTAGTATTAGAAATTGAGAAGAATTATAAGTCTTTGTGCTCGTAGTAGTTCTCATTTAGAGTAATTAGAAGATACATCGTAGTTACAGACTTTGTGCTGTTTTGTGTTGTATGTTTTCATTAAGTAATTATTCTGAAAAGGGTAGATAGGATCTCATTCCTCAAGACTTTGTGCTTATTGGTTGTTTTCCCGTCCCAGAGGAAGTAACGGAAGTCTTTGTGCTTTCAGGAAACTTTATTTCCTCTTTCTTGATTTCACTGCATAGCTGCTGTAATATGTTTTATTAACATTTGCTATTTCTTTTCTACGAAGTGAAAAGAATATTATCTTTCCTGAAATAAGAGGAACGATTGCTGTCCTACCCATATTAGTTTTATTTAGTTAAAGGGGGAGCCTTCCCTTAATTAGGAGAGTTTAATCTCACGTGCCGTGGTTGAAACCACAATTTTGTATGCTTTCACAAGAATACAAAATTTCCAACCAACACATCGGCACAAGCAGCTGAAAGTGCCAGGTTGGAAATTCAATGGTATCCATTCACGACTTATTGGTCTAGGTCTAATTTTGACCCTCATAATCACATTCGGACCGTGGATGGAAAAAGATATAAACACAGAGTAGACCTGGAGGACTTCTAGGCGAATGTTGTTGACGAGTATGAAGTCAGAAAAAGGTTATGGTCTAGATTGCCGTTGGATTTGATAAGAGCAATAGAACTTTGCCAAGTACTTGATCAAGTGGAAGACGATGGAGAATATGTCCAATCGTGCTTTGATGAGAGCTGGCCTCTTCTTGCATTGAAGTGGCCAGAGCCCGAGCTTTCAGATTTGACTACGTTGATGAGGCCAATGGTTAAGTTTTCTCAGTGGTGGGTCGACCAACAGACCCAGGAGTTAAGACAGAAAAGAATGACACTCACTTATGACTTGTTGAGTGAGACAGAACCATACTCCTCAAATGTCGACGCATCCCACAATGATGATTTGGTTGAGATTACTGAGAAGAGGAAAGAAGTGGTTGCAAATATAGAGCCTGTTCCAAAAAGACAGAGGGTAGAGCCATCTCATTCCGCTGCATCCAGAAACATTGATGAGCTAGTAGCTACTGTGGACAAATCCTTGGCTAATATGATGATGCCTTCTCCAATTCAGGAGAATAACAAGGAGCCGATCCAGTTAGATGACGATGAGCCCCCATCTCCTATGGGCACGAAAGTACTGGGTTCGAAGAATGAAATGGACATCCAGAATGATGATTTCCAAGAGGGAATGATTTCTGCTCTCAGAGGAGTTTTGGATATTCCAAGTGTAGAAAATGTTCAGCAGGAAGATAGTATTGAACAACCTACCATTCCGGACTGGTTGAAAGAAAGAATGAAGATAAAGGCGCCAGTTGAGACTCAAGAAGAAGATGACACTGCAGATTTCTTGGCTAGGTTAGAACAAGTTGCTGTGAAGAAGCCTGCCAAGAAATTCTCCACAATTCAGAGGGACGAAGCCGGCAGCCGTTCCGTACAGATTGCAGTGCCAACAGTTGACAAAACATAGGATGAAATCGCTCCTCATGAATACGCCATTACCACCATAGACCTAGGTCCAACAACAAAAGGCCAGGAAGTTGAAGAATTGGATAACTCAGTCTCTACTATCAAGGCGAGACTGGAGAAGGAAGTGGCTAACAAGAAAGAATACAAGAAAGAGGTCGAGCGTTTGAAGGAGTATATTCGACATCTGACCCAACCACTCAACTAGGGTGATGCAGTAGCTCCTCCTCTTCTCAATTCCTCACAGGAAATGGCCAAGGATGTGGAAGAAGGTATGGTCACGACCAAGGAAGCCAAGTAATGGATGACAAGTAAAAGCACGGAAGCGGCTTCATTCATGGAGGGATTAACCCTTGCCTACAGACAGACTTCCTCTTTCCTTTCCAGATTGGCTATTATGGCAGAAGTTTGGGACAACCTCTCAGATATTTAGGAGAGGCTCATTCCATGCCTCAAAGTGTTGAAGGGCGTCCCAAAACAAGAATTGGTCGAGGGAAAGATAATTGTAGCATGTGCCGCTTATGACTTTCACCATTGGTATTGGGCATTGACAATATGGAGTGAGGTTTTGGAGAAAGCAAAGGCTGATGGACTCAAAATTGAGGAGCATGTCAGAGAAATTCAGAGGAAGATTTACCTCATAGCTGTGGATGTATTTGAGAAAGAGATTGTCCGAGAGAACAACATGCAACTAGAAAGGCTAAAGCACAAGGTTCAGGAAATCTTCTTCTCTACCATAGGATCGATTATGAGATAGGACTTCACAAAAGTGGTGAACCTCTTGTCCATCCGGGATGATTTCATGAGACAGGAAGCGGATTGGGAGAGCACCTTCGTCGGATGTGCTAAGGACTTGGACAGGGTGGAATTCAGAATAAGCATGCTGCCACCAGTCACGATGGAGGAAGTTGTCACAATCGTGTCTAGGTTCGTCGAGCACACTGCTACTTAGGAGGATAGGGACACACTCCCTTGAAGATAGCTCCAGACGCCACATCACTCTTTGTTTACTCATTGTTTACTGATGATATTTTGGGAAACCCTAATTAGGGTTGATTTGTATTAATATTGGCCATTAATGTTGTTTTAATCTTGGCCTTTCATTTGCTCTTGAAAACTCTATATAAGCTTGTGAACTCTGATTTTCATTGGGTGAAGAAAGTGTATGAGATTGTTGCGTTTTGCTACTTCCGATAATAAAAGCTCTTATGCATGATTTGCTTTGAATCCCCTTTATTGTCAAGTGGTTTGCAAAGTTGCATAACTTCTTCAACAATAGATTAGAATTAGAATAGAACATTAGATTAGAATTAAGATAGAATTTGCTTTGAATGTTTGTTAAGTGAATGCAAGATTTGATAGTATAGATTTATGGTGGAACATTGCTCATACTTTCTTTGGATGGATGATTTTCATTCAATGCGTAAAGTTAGCCTGAGCTTGTGATTGTGGATGCTTAACTTCAGTCTTATTTGAGACATGAAAATTATAATCACACCCTTTGAAGATTGCACCCACTTTGTGTAGTTGTCCATGGAGGCGAAGCAAACTGTGGTTACCAGTTTCACCTAATCTTTACCGTCTCTTGAATTCCTAGGAATAGATTAGGACCTCTAAACCCTTATCCTTTTTACACTTTTTTGAGATCTCGAATTGAAAATCCCAACAAAAGAAGCATTTAATGATAAATCCGTCTAAGTCCTGAACTTGTGAAGAATTCCTTAATGTAAGTCCCTTTGTGTATTACCAGCATATCACAACACTCATTGAGCTTATCCACATGCCATGACCTGATGAAGGAAACCTTGGAGTCGCCATATGATCTTCTCGCAATCTTAGCATACATGGTGATTTTGTTCACGAGAGGATAGAGTGTCTTTGGACATTTTATTCTGTGTGTTCGGTGGATGATAAAACGTATACCAACAAGACCCCAAATTCTTTTTTTTTCTTTCAAAGTTTTCTGATGTTCTGTTCGCTGTTTTGAGGGTTTGCTGTGTTTGTTTTTTTATTGGTATTTCAAGTGCCATTCATCATTTTGACATGCCAATATAGAGGTAATAAAATGCAGAAGATTACAAATAGAAACTAGCTTGGAAACAACACTTTCAAGACTATAAGCTCAAAATCTAATAGTAGAAATTTTACAGTCTTTATCCATTCATTACAACTCAGAAAAAACATGTCTTTTCAGACTCAACCAGCTCAATACAGTCTCAGAAAAGTATATAGTTCAGACCTGGAAATAAACGCCTTAGCAGCAGATTGTAACTTCTTCAAAGCCACATCCAACACACATGAAGAAAGGGTTTCAAGTTCTTTCTGGGCCAAAGACGTCCTCTTGGAATGATGATACAAAAAGCAGATTTCTCCTCCAGAAAATGCATATAATACCTCCAATGAAGATGCCCTTGAAAAATCCTAAACTCGCCACATTCCAAACTCAATCAGACCCTGTTAAGTGCAGATTTGTCCACCACAAATGCAAGTCAAACAACCTAGAAATATACCCAAACTGGGTACCACATACAGCTAGGGCGACTTGACCTTAAAAATTCAGTTTTGCATCAATAAATTCCAATAAAAAATATCTACTAGGGCGCCATGACAAGAAGTGTTTCATTTGAACCAATACCTAGATTGAAAAACCCTATTGTTAAATAGATATACTCATAAAACCAGGTTCAGGTCCACACCAAAAAGTGCCCAGAAATCAAGAATATCATCACCAAAATACAACTCAAACTTCACTAAATCGATACCAAGCCTCCACAAGCCAAAAACAAACAAACCCACATAAAAATTGCTGAAAAATCTTCATTCTCAAGCCTGTAAATTCTGCAAATTGAAGCACCAATGTGATTTCTGGATGAAATCACCCTTCTACCAGCTAGGGTAGGTCTTGCACTGCCGAAACCAACCTTAGATATCGAGGGTTTTTGTCCTCAACTCCATTTATCAGATTGTAATGTCCCCTTCTCGAGCATGATCTTTTTTGATGACCGTTGGCCTATTCTGGAGACCCGTAGGCTACTCGGAAGGTGAAAATTAGGGTTTCATGTTTGGAGGTTGCTGTCGCTCGTGAATTGGTGTTTGTTTTGCGGATTCTTTCTGGGTTTTCAGAGAGCTTCGTGGTGATGTGATTTTCTTGGCTTTCCGAGCACCTTCAGGAATTTACTATTTTTAGTAAATTCTATTTTTGGCAGTGGTCCTGTTGGTTTCGGCATGGTTGGCTCTCATCTTCAGCCAGTCTAGTTGGTTTGATCAATCTTGGCCTTGGGATGCATTTTGGGAGAGATAAGTTCATTTTATTTAATAATGTTATGTTAATGTTATATTTTAATGTTGACCCCCCCCCTTGGCCTAGCTGCATCACTTAAAGTTGTTCTTAAAAGGTGTTTTTCATGGGTGGGCACTTCATTGAGGAAATTTATTATTATTCTATGGTCTATTCCATGCTTGAGTTGGACGCCATCTTTGAGGAGGAGATTAATTTAAAATTAAAGTCAAATATTGCTTGGAAAAGTGGGACGCCTTCTCTTGGAGGGAAAAGGTTGAATTCAAATTTGAAATTTAGGGTTTCTAGAAGCTTTTGGAGGGTCTTCACAAAATTATAAAAGGGAGTCTTGGGTCTTCATTTGATCATCTGATATCTTGAGTAATGTTATGCTGCCGAATTGGTGCTAGACTGCTTCGAGGAATGAATGCCTCCTAGCATTGGCTCGACTTCGTGCTTGAGAGATAGCACCTAGTGGGGAGGTTTGCTGAATATTGAGTGGATTCTGTAGTGAGTTTTGCTTTGTAGTTGTTGTTATGCATTGTAATTCAGTTATTTGCAAAATTAATCAAAAATCTGGAGTTGCTGGAGTGTGTTGTAGATTGAAGTTTTGACTCATAACTTCTTGTGTGATTTTATTTTGGTTCTAGGTAGTTTAACCATGCATTTGCTAGTTAAGGGCGCCCCTTTATGAGAATTTTGGGAATTTTTAATGAAGTCGTTTATTTTATAGAGCAAAATCGCCCCTCCCTTGCAGCCGTACCATTCTGTACTTGCATTGGGGTTCGTGCAAAAATAAACACAGCAGATTGGAGTCGTTTCATGGTTCTTATTTGGGCGCCATCATGTTAGGAAGACAATGCATTTGGTTTGAGGTCGTTTGGTTAAGATTTGAGTGAGTTGTGAGCATTTCATTAAGATTCTGTGTTGCTGGTTAAAAGTTTCAGTCCTTGGTTCAGTCATATCAGTCTGCATTTAGGCTGTCATTTGAGTTGGGTTGGTGTTAGGAAGTCATAATAGGCATTGTGGAAGACACATTTACTATTGCAACAATTTGAAGAGCTCTAATCCTTGATCTTGCAGGCATTCTACATCTCATTGTAAGTTGGACAGTAGTATTGTCAGCATCTTTCTTATTCTTGCTTTTCATACTTTGTATTGCCCACTGAATAAGTGGAAGAGGCTGGCTTGCCGCCTATTTACTTTGAGTTGCATTGTAGTTTTAATATCTCCGCCATATGGTCGCCTCATTTCCATTTTGGATTGGGTAGCACATACTTGGTGTTGAATTACTTTCAGCATTGTAATTGATAGGGAAGCTCTGACCATATGCACGCTGTCATCTGGCGCATCCTTGGTTAGGGTTATTTCAGTTTGTGCTTTGCATCGAGACCCTCTGACCACATGCTAACACCTTGCCCATCTCGGGATCCTGGTGTACATCCTTGGTTAGAGTTGAATTCTGCATTGTTTAGTTATTTGCTAACCCTAACGGGTGCATGTTGTTTGTAATCGCATTCAAAAAATTAAAAAAAAATTGGCTCGGAATATTTCACAGATCCCCTGGTGAAAAACCAGCAACATCTCTTTAAGCAGCTAAAATATCCACGAGAAATGAGGCTTCAAAATCAACTTTTAAAAGACTCTCTTGGCAAATTAGGGCGACCACATGATTAAACCCTAAAACCCCTTTCAAAACCATGCCAAGTAACTTTAATTTGATTTTATTTTAATTTTTTGGCTCCAACTATAGCTTGGGCGCCCAAGGCTTATTTATCATTCAAAAACAATTTAGTTGCTTTAAAAACAACTTCAAGTCATTACCTTAGGCGTCCTTGGTACCTTTTTATATCCCTCTCACCCTCAACGTTAAAATATAAAGTTACATTAGAATAATCCAATTTTCAAAGAGGAAAACAAATATTAAAATACTTCAACCTTAGAAACTGATGCCTCAACTGAAAATGCTGTTGAGTGGTAACCCTGACTAGGTCCAACTTACCCTAATGACTTACTATTTTTAGTAAGTACTAAAAATAGTAAGTAGTGCCAAAGACTCAAGCCGAAGAGAAACTGAGATTCCCAAAAGCTCAGCACTAGACCCCCTGCTAAAAATAGCACTTAGTAAAAATAGTAAGCGTATCTGAATCCGACTAATCCGAAAGAGGACATCGGAAATGGGGACATTACACACATGAGCAAAAGCAAAGAAGGCCCAATATCATGATTTGATAATGGAGAAACGAAAAATGGTGAAGGCAATAATAGATAAACAAATAATGGTGGAGGCGTGTCCAAGGTTAATGAAAGACATTAATATAAAAACAAATAATGGAGGCATGTCTAAAGTTAATGAAGGCCATGAAAAATAATGAGACTAAGATAGAAATGGTTTAACAAAAAAAGCTCCATAATAACTTCAACAAGTAGTCACTTGGAGCCAGAAATAATAGAGAAAATGCTGCAAATGGGATGTCCAACACCTCATAGTTCATTCAAAAAATTCATATTTAAGGGTGACAATCAAAAGATGATTATATAGCCATTATAATCAAGGGTAACAAACAAAGGTAATGATCAAATGGTTGATCCCATAGCCCTTACAATCAAAGGTGACAAACAAACAATCATCCATATTGAACTTTTGGGGATGACATTGACGAATGTCATAGAGGATGGAGGATCAAACATGAATATATTTCTGTAGGAGACATGGTAGCTTGTCCATGCTATCTCCACCTAATTTCAAGTAGTGGATTAAGACAACAATTGTGATGTAGTTCATGATCATTTCATTGAGTATACTCTTATATGACACCTTGGTTGGACAAGGTTAGCTAAGGGTTGACGAGGTCACAGTTGGAAGGAAACATTGTTGTACATTGAGGGAAAAGGCAAGAAATTTGTGATTGAATTAATTTTCTTTTTAGAGATTGTGAAGAAGTGACATCTTTAGATTTTGATTAGGAAATATCCAACAAAATGCAAATTGATTTGTAAGAAGACATTCTACATTTGGAAGAATGCTAAATGGATGAGACTAGGCCAGACAGTGGATTGGTATGTTAATACCTTTGAGATTGTGACATCTTCTTAGTTTCTTTCGTTTTCCTAGACATTCATAATGATCCTTGAGTGGGATGTTGAAGGCCTCAGTTTAGAATACCAAAGACCTTGACATTTCTTTCAAGATGTCTCAAGCTTCAATAGTCAAAATGTCAAAACTTTTTAGCTTGAGAACTATTATGTCATGTCCCCTTTCCAAGATTAAGTCATTGGGAGTCTCCTAGCCTATTAGTTTATTTCCCGTGAGCTAATGTGGTGAAGGGGAAATTATTTAATAATTTAAATTCTCCTAAGTAACTTTATGTTATATTCATAAAAATGCAACTTATGTTTTATTATTAAAAATGTCTATAGAAAAAGGGGGTCAATGTAATATTTTATAAAATGGTATTTTCTAGATACCTCCAAATAAAGTGGGGAATCATTTTCAATTAAAGGAGAGGCGAGGAATAGAAAATCCATCTATTTTTATTAAATCAAATCCTCCTTTTCTCAAAGATCAAAATTTATTCATCTTCTTGCTTGAGGATGAAAACCCTTGAGGTATTTGGATTTGAGGACAAAAACCCTCCAATCCTTCGTGATGGTTTCATTCAAAGCTCATAGTTGTGCAAAACGTTTGCAATTATTCTAGCCATACCATTTTTTGTTGTTCATGTTATTTTTGGCCACACTAGCTAATATACCTAGCCATACATTTTGAATGATATATTTATTGAAGTATAATATCTCGTTTAAATTTTTTCTATATCAAAACATAATTATAATAACCCTAATTTAGATTTTGTAATAACCCCCATAGTGCATTACCTCAAATCCCAATGAATTTTTGCAATCAACTCAATTCTACTCTTTCTAGTCACCCTTTTTCTAGAATGGGAAAGGTGAGAGCATATGGAGTAAGAATGAGGTTAGAGAAAAATTAATTGAAAAGTGTTGGCGGCAAGTTGAGCAACTTACAATTTAAAGAAATCATAGAATTTCTCTAGCCAAATTGGCTAATAGTGAGTGCAAATGAAGTTGCATCAACAAGAAAATGGCAAATTATCTCACCCTATTTTGGTTCATGCCATGCAAGGTAGAGAATGATAGAAAATAAAATGGGACTTGAGGATACTACTGTTCAAGAATCTAATACAATGAAAATATTTAGAAAAGAAAGAATTCGACGATATACCTTTTGGATTATTACAACGAGGAATGACTTTCATTTGCAATCATATTTGAATCAGTTTCATATACATTTCTTCATTGTTCTAAAAATGAGAATTTCGTTAAACAATTGGCATGAAACTGAAAATCATAAAATAATTACCTGAAAATAAGCTGGAGAGATGAACACGTGCTATAGCTGAATCAATCAACTGATAAACCACTATTATTTCCAACTCAAATTGTTGATTGATCAATTTTTCCACTAGCTGGTTTTTCACTTTAAAAATCAGGAATTTGTAACAATTATCCTCTCAGACCACTTAAAAACTGTCAATTATATATAGCTATGCAGTAGACTGCTGCATTTTCAAATTGCTACAACACTTTAAATAAAAATAAATCATCAAACATTCCTTAGGAGATAGGTACAAAATTTCCCATAATAGGTACCACTTCTACAAGAGCACTAAGCCATATATATATATATGCATTTCACATAGCACAAACCACTACAAATAAAATTCAATTCAAATACCACACTTATTTTTTAATTTTCTGGAATAGATAAATCAACCAAACATTGAATCTACACAAAACTCCAAAAATCTTTGCAAACCCAAAAAATTAAAAACCACAAACCACAACCAAAAACCCATTGAATTTGAAACTCAATTTGCAACTTTTAGCACAATGGTGATTCCAGAGGGAAACCCACACAGCCAACTAGGAGGGTTTTTGTCCTTGAAATTGGATTTACCAAAGGGCTTTTGTCCTTAGGTAAATAGAAGAACAAAATTCATTCTGAGAGAAAACAATGAAAATTCAACAGTAACCCTTCTTTTGAAGACCCAACCTCCTTTTATAAACTTTTCAGAGCTATTTTTGGAAAAGACACTTTTTGTTTTTTCTTTGCTTTTTGAAAAAGCATTTTTTTCTTAATAAATTAACATAACGTGTCCTTATGATCACTTTTCAGAACCTTGAGTGTAATATCCCACTCGTTTGCTAAAAACAGTCGCACAAGACATGCATTAGTATGAAGAATAATAATAAGGATTTAAGTAAATTAATAAAAGAATACATGGCCGACTAAGTCTAATACATAGATTTAAACTAATACATGGCTGACTAAGAGGATTAAATAAATGCAGCGATCATATTAAAATAAAATGATTAAAATGCAGCAATCATATTAAGGAGTGATTTATGTTCAAAGGTGGGGATTGGAAAGGAGGAGATGCGTCCCTTGTCAAGCAATGTGGTGAAGTGATGTCTCTTTTCATAGGGAAATAAGATATAAATAGAGTAAGAAATATGAGGAGGCATTGATCAGTGTTGCAGATATATATATTTAATACTCAGATCTAGAGTGCTCCTAAGGAGCCCCATGATCAGCCAATTAAGGGATACATGATTAATCAACAAATTCAGATACAACGCCCACTACAAATCGCATGAATATAAGATCACAAATAGAGACAGCAATCCAATAAAGGCATCAGCCTTTTACACCAATAAATTGCATGAATATATAGACAATTTCAGGCAAAGCGAACCAATAGAGGTCTCAGCCTCTTGCATAATCAAAGGCGTGATTTTAAATTAATAAATCAAGAAAAGCCATTATACTCTTTTCAAATTTACATTGTTGATCTAATATTTGAATCAGACTACCTAATTCAAGATTCATATTGTAACACTCTAACTAATCGACAGTTTAAGAATGATAACTAACTACCAGATTCAGCTGAAGTGTAACTAACTAGTTTTCTTCCTAGAGTTTCTTTTGCAATAACGAACGGAAAGCATAAACAATCTGAACAATAACAATATAAAAAATTCTTCAACTAACTTCTAGTTTTCAATTTCAGCTGAAAAAGAAACAATTAATTGTTTATATAACCGAAAACCACAGTTGGTTAATAACTAAGTTTTTCATTACTTTCAAAATGAAAAGAGCATTTATTACAGCAATGAAATAAACATGTTAAAGTAAATATAATTGAAATTATGAGAGAGAAAGAGTTACAAGAAAGTATATCTAAGGCTGGAATGCTTGTATAGGACTCTGTCTTCAAGGGAAAAATAAATATCATCAAGGGCTTTTCTGCCCAACCAAAGACCTACTGGTCTCCTGTGTTTCTTCAATTGAAGAAACCCGACCCTTCACGAGGGCAATCAATAAAGGATCACATAAATACCATCATGCCATCTGAGCCTGGTGTCAAGAACCTATACTACCCTAGTCGATCTCTCACTATAGGTACTCCTAACTAGAAAGACCATTTTGAACAGGGGTATATCTAGTTCTTGAAAGCTGATTATTGCTTTTGCAAGCATCGTAACCTTGGCCAAGGATTTATTGTTTATGGGCACACCTGTGCCATTAGCACTCTCACCCTTGCTCGACATGAAGGACTTGACTCTTGGGTTTATATTACAATGACTTGGCTCATTATCTTTTCACTTCATTTAAGAATAAACTGCTACTTTAAACATATATATATAGAGAGAGAGAGACTTGTCACCATTGAGGAACTCTTCAGATTTTAATGTTTATACTTCATTGAATAGAATCGGATTGGAAAGAGAAATATGCACGATTCCAATTCAGAAGTTAAGAGATTAGAGTATAGAGAAGACTTTGGCTAGACAATGGCGGGATAGTTCACAAAGCATTATGATGAAAGCTCAAACTAACATTCAGGTTCAGAAATAACTAAGGAAGAGTAATTTGAATGCAAGATCAATAAACTATACAAGTTCATAATAAGGAAGAGTCTTCCATCGGACAAGTTCCAGAGATTTATCAAAGAACTGATTTCATTATACTTTCAACAAGACAAAGAAATTCAATGAATTTACTTTCCAATGCATGATGGTTATTAGAACGAGTATAGATCTTTTTGATGCTAAGTTTTAACAAATTAAAAGACTCTCTTATGTGCTTGGTTATGTAGGTTTGAAGCTTGAAGAAGCTCTGAACTCTTCCCTCCAATGAACTAAACAAAGGCGACAATGCCACTAAAGTCCTTACTAGCCAAAGAAATTCAAAGATGGCTTACTCAAGAGATCAAGTTAATTCCACCTGAAACTGGAGACTCGAACAATATGACAATGCTTTCCCACGTTATGCTCGACAAAATAAATAAAACCAAGATCGCCACCCGATAAGAAAGCCGACTGATAGAGAGGAGAAAAAGAGTGGAAAATGAAAATGCAAGACAGGATGAGTGCGGAAACTGAATGAGGATACCAAACCAGAAGAATGCCGATACAGAAAAATGAGGAAGTAAGTTGAGAAAGAGGTGAATGACAAGAAAAGAATGCCCCCGACAAACAAGACTCTCCCCGAAAAGATTCCGCATGCCTTCTTCTTGAATGTTTTGATAAAGAAAGGAGGCCAGGGTGGCAGAGGTTACCGCCTTAACACAAAAACAGATCTTGCCTCCTTTCAAACTCACGACTCTAAAAGATATTCAAATATTTGAATAATTATGTAATTTCATTTTACACAACAAAATGCGTTAAAGAGCTAGATATATTCAACTTCAAGAGGAGAATGACGATCCACCATTTAAGTTGACTTGTTTTTCTTATAATTATTTAATTAAGTGATATTCAACCAAGGTTACGACTTCAATATAGCTATCTTACACCAACTCATGGCTTGATGATAATTTTGATCCTTTATTAACTACGACCTCTCCTCAATGATATTTCCCTTTCCCTCGAGGTGTTGGCAATCCTGCAACCACTTGACAAAGAATTAGGGTTAGACCGTTCTTGATTTATATATATATATATATTTAAATATAAACTCATCAACACATTCATTTATACATATATAAGAAAATCATTCATATTTGCAGTTACAACATAGAAATTAAAATTCTTTTCCCAATTTCACATTCTAATGAAAGGTAGTTAATCACAACTAACATTACGACCATAATTTCATTGTCATAATCTTGTTCAAGACAAAAGGGATGTAACACATATCATAAACATAATATTATAAGTGTTAATCAGCTGCTCCTTAAATAGACCAAAGGTGCATTTCTGCTATCTCTTAAGTCTATTGATTCTTGACATATTTTTGATATCATTATGTATAAAATTGAAGGCCAAATTCAAAGTAAATCTATAAGGGACATTACATTGAGCCTAGCAACACTTTATTTGCACACTTAAAACATCTTTTAAATAATTAATTATAAGTTGTCATTTAATTTTACTTTTTCAACAACTTTAGTATTATTTATTTAATTAATTTTTCCCTTCGAACCATCTCAAGGTCTTACGAAAATTATTAAAATGGGCTAGTTATACTATCCTGATAATTCTACCAACTCCTTACGTGCATGAGATTTTAGTCCACAGAGAGTTGGTGCTATCAAAGGATGATGGAATTCTCCAAGAAGTTTGGAGTGCTCCAAAAATGTTAGATTTGCACACTGAAAGTGCCATTGTGCACGTCTTGGCTCTGAAAACTTCTTGTCACTATCAAATTTTTTTTCTAAGAAAGATGATGCTCGTCAAAAAATTTGGAGTTACCAAGAATTTTGGAATGCATTAGAAAAAGGGGACATTACAGATTCAATATTGGCCAAGTCTAATCAACATGAAGTAATGTGATTTGGATTTGCAACCATAAGCACCTCGAAATCTGATTACCAATAATATTATTTTTGGTTTGAAACCTTGTAGTGGTGTGATCTTGCGCGGCTCAAATGTTGTAGGGTTCACTTCACAAAGACCCAAATTTAGTAGCAATCCCCTTCAGTGTGATGCGGCTTCACCAAGATATAATGACTAGTAAAAAATTCATAATCTGTTACCTAGCCGTGATCTCCCCTTTTAAGGTTGCAAATGGTCACAAATTGGTGCGACAGGGTTTACACTAATTCAACCAACCTTGATTGGTGCTAAACAATCTTTATTTTCCCTTGGTTAAGTGTCGATTGCTCATAATAATAATGCCAAATGTGAATTGCCCTTATCAACAATATGTCTCTAACTACATAAGCTGCAACAGAAACATGTAACCTTGGAAATTCTCCCTATTTATGTTCAAAATATGTGTAATATGCCAATGCCCTCCAATGATGGTGCTTACTAATGATTATAGCTCTGAAAATCAATGATTAATAATTTGCACAATGGTGATTACTATGTGAAATCACTCCAAGGAATTGTGGGTTTTCGTTCTCTAATTCCAAACCTAGAGGGTTTTTGTCCATAAGTTAATTGAACCAAAGTCTAATGCTTGAACTAGGAATAGAAATAAGAAAATAGAATGGTTGATGAATATGCCTCCTTCTCCTTGCTTGACCTTTCTTAAATAGAATTTCCCTCCAAAAGTGAAATATCCCCCTTACAATTTTTTCAAATTTTCACATCAAATTTCACCCGTTAGCATTAGCATAATCAAATCAGCAGATGAAAGTAACCCTACGCCAAGAATGTTCACTCAAGACCCAAGATGGGTGAGGTGATATCATATGGCGCTAAGGATCATTAGTATCCAAACTGAATGAAAGTACAATGCTAGAAAAGTAAAGATTATGTAACTCGACCACTTATTCAACAGGAGTAGATTGACGGCTCAGTTGATCATCATTATGAGGATTACAAAGTGCATGAAAATAAAGTAATGGGCGGCTTGCCAACCCCTTCCGCTTGTTCAGCGGGCAGTACAAAAAGTAAATGTTGAAAGTAAGACGGCGAGGCCTTTCTCATCCACTAAGAGTGGGAATTACAAGTAAAGAGCATGGACGGCGAGGCCTGTCCCTTCCACTATGAATGGGAAATACAAAGTAAAATGCAGAAGTAAGATGATTGAATCAATACTACTGATATTAGCCTTACAATATGATATAATTTGCAAGTTACAATGAGAGTTAGGTATCCAATAAGCTCCAATATGAAAGTAGATGATCTCCAAACAAGTACAAGCTAACCAACATAAGAAATATAGCCAAAATGACTGAAATATCAGGTCTGATGTAAAATTGCAGCAAACTGAAAACTCAAACCAGCAAGTATAGATTTCACCTTTATGCTCGTAACTTCGCCAATACTTCTCCGAATGATGTGAAACTAAATGCAGATGACTCCTAGGAGCTGGGTGACCAAGTTCAAGCCATCAAACATCACCAAACAGTCTAGAGTGTTTTAGCACGCTTCCCAAGGCAAGTATAGGCAAAGTGCAGCCTCCAAGAAAGGGGTGACCAGCAAGATAAAATCCAAGACTCCAAAATAAAATCTGAAACTTTGCTAGAAGGGGCGCCCAAGGTAGAAAAAGCATAGGACCAATACTCGGAACCACCAAAAAATCGTGCAAGGAACAATGAGTGAAAATGTACTTTAGCCAGGCACCACACCAGCATCACCATAACTGATAGAACTCACCAAAACCAGAAAATATCAAATGAATCACCATAACTGATAGAACTCACCAAAACCAGAAAATATCAAATGAAGCCATCTCTGTGAAGCTCTATTTGCAACCTTTGAATGAAGAAGCAACCTTAAACCAGCTAGGTACTATCTCTCAAGTATGAAACTGATAAGATAGGAGGTATGCATTCCTTGAAGCAATGTGTCTGAAATCATTTCAGCAACATTTTGTTAAGATAAACAATGGATAACTCCAAATGAAGGTCAAGTCTCTTATTTATAACTTTTCTCCTCAATTAGGGCACCCAAAGTGAAACTCAAATTCACCTTTCAATCTTCATTTGCATTTCATTTATTCCCTCTCCAAGTCGTCCAAATACAAGAGGGAGATAATACTTTATAAAGTGGCGTCCAAATACTTAAGTGAAAATCATTATAACTTGCAAATATTTCACTATTAGTCATCCATAAAGATTTAAGTGAAATATTTAATAAAAACTCAAATGTCTCCTATGCTAGGTGTCCCCTTTGCCTTAGCAATATTTCAATTATAAAGCATTATTTGCAAATTAAACATTTCCCTTATAAAGTTGCCCATTTCAGCATAGGAAATATTTTCATTTAAAACATTATTTTCACCAAATATAAAACTTGCCAAAATAATCACCTCAAAAGTTGGAGACCAAACTGAATAAATTGCCCTGCCAGATTTAGCCATTGAACTGAATTGCAGAAACTTTGCTAAAAATAGCACTGCTAAAAATAGAACTTACTAAAAAATAGCATACTACTAAAAATAGTAAGTTGTTCCAAACTCATTTTGAGCATAAACTGAACAGCCGTTGTAACTTACTAAAAATAGTAAGTCCGAAAAAGTTACTTGTTTCAGTTGCATGTCACACCACTACGAAGCTCTCTGAAAACCTAGAAGGAATCCAAAATCCAAACTGCAAAACACCAACATGCAAGCCTCCAAAACTGCCAAAGAATCTACCAGAAATGCATGTCGTTATCTTGTCATGCATGTTACCTCATCCCGAAGCTCTCCAAAAACTCAGAAAGCTCCACCAAACACGCATAAAAAACTCTTGCATGCAAGCCATCAAAACCTCCTATAAAAGTGGAAACCCTAATTCTGCCTCTGACTAGCCCACGGGCATCCGAGAATAGGCTATCAATCACTGGAAAGTGTAGTGCTAAAAATGGGGACATTACAAAAAGACATTATTCTTCAAGTTTTCTTTGTGACCTTTGATTGATATTTGAGAGGAATTATTTAAAATAAGCTTCAATTATAAGAGACCTTATTTTATATTTTAAATCTACTTGATGCCCTCTTTATTATAACTTTACTTCCATTTCCTTAGTGCAAAATTCCTAAGACCCATGGATAATATATGATGGGAATTTTGGGTTTCAACTTGGCTTAATATTGAAAAAGGGACAGTATAGTTTGTCCTTCCCAAGATTTCTTGTTCTCAAGCAATTGCAAACTAGGATGCTCCAAAAATTTTTCTCCACTTGACTAAGTTTTTCTGAAGATATTGGAATCCCAAATCAATCTTGGAAATACTCTGAATCTCTCTAACAATGTTAGTGTATTTCATTAATTGCTTGTCTGTTGCTTAGTCTTGTTGATGTGGTTTCTTAATAACTTTGTCTTTCTTGTCTTCAAACAACTCTTTTTAACTATCCATATTGCCCTAGAAAGCTTCCCGAGTCATACCCAACTCTACTAATTGCTCTATCTTTACAACTTCTAACTTTCCTGGGGGTTGTTCTTTATGAAGAACCATTTCACCATTTAACTTCCATTGTGCTTCTTTGATATTATCACAAGTTGTAGAACTTGAACTAGGAGATTTATTTGCCTTTGTTTCAAAATGTGGGTTATCCTAGTGGACAAATCTCTCCTCATCCATCTCAAAAAGTGTGTAATTTGCAACCCAATGAAAGAATTGAAACTTTATTCCCGTTATTAGATGGGAAATCAATTTTCTGTTTAGGCCATTCATACTGGTCTAATTTTGGACAATCATCTTTTAATTCCATTATTTCTGATTCCCAATTAGTTGTCGATCTAACAATTTAGAAAACTCAAAACCAATAGTAGTAACTGTTGAAATCTTTTCTTTAGCTTGTGGCATGTTGTGTTTACTTCTTCATACTTGTTGACGTGGTTTTTGTGACTACATCAACACAGAATAAAGTCGCCAATGGCTTGTTGTGACCTAATTCACACCTCGCCCCATTGCAAATGGGGACCCTTGATGTTTGCCTTTTAGGGTTTTACTTTCGCGTGCCTCGTTTTGTCTGCTCTTCGTTTGGGGGTTTTGAGTCTGAATATTGAACGGTCGCCCGAGTCAAGTCAATAAGTTTTAGCCTGGATCACTGTGTAAACGTCACCATCGCGCTTAGAGGGCCTGCGAGACGAAGATTGACTGTCGTTCTAAACCTCTTTAGTCGGCCTTCTCAGAAGAAACACAAGTCTAAACCTCTTCAGTCGGCCGCTTCCTGGAACATAGAAGAAATGCTCGCCTTGGATAGAGAATCTCTGGAAAATGCCAGGATCCCTTCTCCAGTCGAAAACGTGGAGCCAATCCAAATAGAAGATGATGATCAACCCTCTCCAACAAGCACAGAAATCCTGGAATCGGATAATGATACAGACATTATGGATGGAGAATTCGAGGAAGGAATGATTTCCGCCCTCAAAGGCATCCAAGATGACCCATCCGTCCAGGAAATCCAGGGTATGCAGTTGGTCCAAGAAATTCAAAGTATGCCGCAAATTCAGGAAGAGCAGGAAGTACAGGATATACAAGACGTCCAGGATCAACAGGAGGACGTAATTGAGCAGCCAACAATCCCAGAGTGGCTGAAAGAAAGATTGAAAAGAAAGGCGCCAGTAGAGGTCCCTGAGGAGGACAATGACACAGATTTTCTGGAAAGATTAGAACAAACTACCCCAAGGAAGAAGGCCAAGAAGTTCTCTACCATCCAGAGAGATGAGGTCGGCAATCGCACAATTCAAATTGCAGTACCTACAGCCGACAAGTTCCAAGATGAGATCGCCCCTGATGAATATGCTATCACGACCATCGACATGGGTCCGACAACAAAGGGGCAGGAAATCAAAGACTTGGATACTTTCGTGGCCACCATCAAGTCTAGGTTAGAAAAAGAAGTTGCCAAGAAAAAAGAGTATAAGAAAGAAATCCAGCGCCTAAAGGATTACATCCAGCACTTGACCAAGCCACTAAACGAAGGTGAACAAGTGGCGCCTTTACCTCCAAATGCTTCACAAGAACCAGATGCAAACTTTGAAGAAGAGCTGACAACAGCGAGGGAGGCTAAAGACTGGATGGTTGGAAGGAAAGAAAAGGCGTTGGCATTTGCAGAAAAGTTGGCACAAGTAAATGAGCAGGCTTCCTTTATGCTTTCACGAGTTGCAAATCTTGCGGAATCATGGAGTAGTCTCGAAGATATTCAAAGCAGGATCATCCCATGTATTCGAGAACTGAAGGGCATCGCAAAGCAAAGGTTGATTGAAGATAAGGTTATTGAAGCCGGAGCTGCGTATGACTTCAATGGATGGTATTACGCTTTGATCTCAAGGAGAGGAGTCCTCGAAAAGGTGAAGCAGGATGGTGGCAGAGTTGAAGAACAAGCGAAGGAAATTCAGAGTAAAGTTTATGAAATGGCTGCAAATATGCTCGACAAGGATGTTGTCAGAAAGAAACACTTGCGGCCAAGGAGTTTGAAAGAACAAGTACAGAAAGTTTTCTCCACCACCGGGCCAATCATGAAGGAAGGCTTCACCAAAGTATTCGACTTCATGGCCATCATGAATTCTTTCTTGCTGCAGGAACCAGCATGGGCGACTATTTTTGCAGAATGTGCCAAGAGCTTGGATTTGCTGGAGTACAATGTCAGCGTGCTGCCCGACATAGCCATGGAAGAGGTCGACCTGATCGTGTCCAGGTTCGCCGAACGTGAGGCCGCACAAGTGGATAAGGATGCCACTCCAGATGTCTAGTGTTCTCTTCAGTTAACTGATTGTGGTTTTGGAAACCCTAATTAGGGTTTAGTTCTATTTAATCTAGGCCATTGATCATGAATCAATCTCAGCCGTTCATTGTAATTTTGAAAACTATATAAACCCCCCCCCCCTCACTCTCTCATATTCATTAGAAGGATTAGAGATAATTAGAGCATTAGAGATTAGAGATTGGAGATTAAGAAGTTAGAGCAAATAGTTAGATTGTAGAAATAAAGAGAGTTCTTATGAGATTGTTGTGAAAACACTACTTTGATAATGAAGTTCAAATGCATGAGGTGCCTTGAATACTTGATTGTTGAATAGTTGCATGGTCCCATATTTCCTTTCTCGCTTAGTGAATTTGAGTTATAATGTATGTTAGAAGAATGATTGATTGATAACGGAGATTGGTGAAACCGAGCTCATACTTTCTTTGGGTGGATGATTTCACTCAATGTGCAAAGTTAGACTGAGCTTTCATTGTGGATGCTTAACTTCTGTTTGAATAATTGTTGTTCTATTTGATGGTAATTATTCATTACATGAAAATCACAAGCACATTCCTAGAAGATTGCACTTGCTCTATGTAGTTGTCGTTTAACGTGGCGAAGTAGAGTATGGTTTATTTGGTTTCATTTAATCCTCGTCTTCTCTTGAGTCCTTAGGAATAGTATAGGATCTGTAAACCCTTGATCTTTTTCACTTTTTTTTTATAAAATCAAAAAACCCAAAATGATACTGCATCTATGTCTCTTCTTTTCCGAGTAATTTGCAAAATCTTAATTGTGCCCACAGCAAATCACATCCATACCACAGAGCCTATCCGCGTTCATCTTAAACATTGGAATTACCCTATGACCTCACTTGCAATCTTAGCATAGGAAGTAGTTTTTCAAGAGAGAATAGAGCGTCTGTGATACTTTGTTCTAAAATGTTTGTTGTGTCATGAAACACGCACCAACACGGCTACTCTATCCTCTCTTGAACAAAGTTTCCTGCATGCTAAGATTGCGAGATAGATCATACATTTAACTCCAAGGTTCCTTTAATGTGAATAGTCTCAGTTGGCTTGATGTGATTTTTGCTGGTATTTCAAGGGGACTTACACAATTGTTCGACAGTTGACAGCAGACAGCGGACTAAGGGCTTTCATGTAATTCGAATGATTTGGCAAGCAAGCACAAGTTTCCTAATTCTAACCAGGAATGAACTGAATTTAAAATGAGTGTAGGGCCTAAGAAGTTTACATTCTATCTAAATGCAAGATATGTGGAATTCGACTTCAGCAAACTTCAACCGGATTTTACCTAGCCTCGCATCGGACAGCTTCAACAAAATTGGTGCAATCTTCAGAGGAGTAACGAAGAATATTCAGATTATAATTCAACATACATGTACCATCACAACGATGCATACAAGCATACGAACCACAATCAAAGTTAAGTTTGAAATAATTTCTAGTTGACCACGCAAGGCAAACTCACCATCAGCAAGTTGCTAGTGGTATGTATAAAGAGAAGCCACTTCGATCAAACACCACAAATCCACAGTAAACTACTTGCATGAAATGAAAATTGCACTACTTTAAGCTACTTCAAGTTGCTACGTGAATTGGAAGGACGAAGAAGCCTCGACAACTACTCATAACAAAGAAGAAATCACCATCAATGAAAATTCTTTTATTATGAAAGCATTCACGACAACTTCTTACAAAGTATTCAAAGGGAAGACTTTCCTTCCTTTTCAATCTAAACTATTCTACTTTCTACTCTATCAATTTCTCTCTACTCCTTTGCTATCCTAACTCTGATCTAATTCTAATGAGATACAAATGAGGGGGACTCCCCCTTTTATAGTTGGCCAAGTCCAACGGACGGCTCAGATTACAATCGACTGGATGGCCCAGATTGTGCCACCTCAGCCCTAAACAAGATTCACCCTAAAAACCGCCACCAAGAGGAGTGGGGTAATAAATGAGCCATAATGTCCATCATCCTTCTAGAAGATTCCATCCTTGAAACGCGTTCACACTATTCTTGATCTTCTTCTTGACGTTGTTCTTCAACTTTGCTCGAGCTTCCATTCTTTTCTCCATCTTGAGTTTTGAAAACATTTCTTCCTTGTCAATAAGTCTCAACACTTAGCCATTTTCTTGCAACTTTTTCTTCCTTCGTGATTCATCATCTTGGACTATTTGCTTCATCACTTTAAGTCATCATCGTTTGGTCTCGACGTTTCTCCTACAAAACAAGCAAGGAGAAGAGCATTAGAACACTTCATAATATAAATTCACTTTACTTACCTGATTTTCACGCTCTAACTTCCAAGCGTTCATCGTCCTCACTAGCCAACTTCGCGTTCAAATTCTTCATGCCTTAGCCAAATTTTCAACCTATCTTGCATTCTGCTTGGCGTACTTCACTCTGATATTTCATCCGACTCAGGCTTGAGAAAAATGCTTTCATCAAGAACTTGATCAAAAATTATCTAGGTGCCCAATTTCAAATTCATCTGCCAAGGCAAATATATTTCAACATCCTTTTCCCTTTCTTGCCTTAGAAAATTTCTCCAACTTTCCTTAGGAAACTCATCAGCCTGGTGCCCATCAAAAATATTCACCTCGGAAGGCCTTGGCGAAGCGTGGAAGACTTTGAAATCCGTTCCTCGTTGACAATCTTCAATACCCAGAAGAAAATTTTCCCCAGAAAGCATCGAATTCATGTGTCTCCAAACGAAGGAGTACATTTAATTTTTGAATTTTCAAACCTTAGAAAAATATTTCCCTATCAAATTTATCCTCATTCTTCATCTCTGGGCGAATTTTCCTTGCTCGGCCTTGAAAATTTTAACAATTTCATGAAGCTGGCACCTTCTGGCATATTTCACAATGTTGGCGTAAAATCTAACACCTTTGGAGTGCAGGTTTGTACGGACAGCTATGTACACTACGCAATGAGTGCTCTTCAAATTAGGAGGGGAAGCTCCCTTGTTGTGCTGGAATGCATGGAAAAGAAAAGTAATCTAAGTCCTATCTTTTTGTTCTCAGCCGGAAGAGGCACAAGGTTAAGAAAACCAAGAATGTTGCAGCTAAGGATTTTCTGGTTTCGCAGATCATTAACTACAACTAAGCTAACTACTTTAAATCTATCTAGTTTCCTCAAGAAAACAGAGCATGAGGAAATGGAGCAGGGTTTGACTATCGGACGATAAACGAGTTTAGATTCTCTACTTGAAGGCAAGGTGGCGCATCTATCAGCTCAATCTAGACAAGTTTATTGGGCACAAAACAGATTTAAGAATTTACCATGACAATCTTATGAAACCCTATGTGGCATAACACTTGATCAAAATAGTAAAGACTTACAAAACAGATTTATCATCACAATCTCACGAAACCCTATGTGGCATAACACTTGATCATAATGATAAAAGATTCACAAAACAGATTTATCATCACAACCTCTTGAAACCCTATGTGGCATAACAATTGATCACAATGGTAAAGATACACAAAACAGATTTATCATCACAATCTCTTGAAACCAAGGTTACCCAAGTTT
This sequence comes from Sequoia sempervirens, assembly GCA_007258455.2. Lineage (NCBI taxonomy): Eukaryota > Viridiplantae > Streptophyta > Pinopsida > Cupressales > Cupressaceae > Sequoia > Sequoia sempervirens. The sequence continues at coordinate 3,232 of VDFB02362961.1, read as the reverse complement.
CGGAGGGGGGGAGGGGGCGGAGACGAGTCCCCAAGTTTCCGATTTTGAGGCCAAAATTAGGGACGGCAGGGGACGGCTATATAAAAATATAGGGAAAATTTAAAAAATATAGGGAAATTTTAAATATTCAATAGATAACATGAATAAGGCATGCATAATACACATTATAGAACATTAACATATAACATTTGTGTTCAACATTATGCCAATACTCAATAGAGTCAATAGTCAATTCAAAATTAACATACACAAATCATGAAACAACCTCCAAGTTATAATTTATAAACTTATATCAAAATGCCCAAAGGCTACATTGCTGCCATATAGTTTTAAAGTTTTAGTTTGCTATGAAAATCAAAATACAATATCGTATGTCAATAATGAATACAAATTTACAAAATAAACAAAGAGCACTGCTGCCCCTAATCATCTCTCATAACTGCATCAAAATCAGAGTCATCCTCTGAGTCACTGCCACCGTAATGCTCCTCCTCAACCAATGGGACCCCAACCAAGCCCTCAGCTGTCTCCTCCTCATCTATCTGAGCCGCATCCTCGGGATCAATATCCCACCGTAGAGCTGGAGTCTGTCGATACTCTGGAGTCTGTCGATCCTGAAGCCGAAGAGCACTATGAACAGCCACTAGCTTCTCTGCTCGTCTAGAGGTAAGTCTATTCCTCTTGACAGAGTGGATAAAGCCATATGTGGACCAATTCCTCTCTGCAGCAGAGGAACTAGCAACCTGTGCAAGAAGGCGAGTGGCAAGTATCTTCAACTGCGGTGTATCTCTCCCATGATAGGTCCACCATCCAATAGGGTTCCCTTGAGCTAATATAGCTCTATCCAACCTCGCCTGTGGTTTGCTCAAGTTTGGGCCATTAAGATTAGCAAAGTCTAGAAATTGTGACCGAAGTATTGAAGCTTGCTCGGCTGGATAAATCTTTTCAATGGCCCGTGTGAACCCATCTAAAACCTCAGGATCATCACATGGAGGCACCCTACCATCCCTTGGTGCATACCATTTTGGATTTAGAGCAAAGGCAGCCATATGAAGCGGGGTGTTCATTGTATTCCACCTCCGCGTCACAATGGGCCTAATGTGTTGCTCATATAAATCCAAAGTGGGGTCCTTTACCAAAATAACTTGCCCGATCTTCCCAAGCATAGTGTCAAATGTCTCATATATCTCTCCAAGACTAGGAGAGTCTGTATCAGCATATCTAATGACATCTACAATGGGCGAGATAAAGGAGCAAATATATCTGCAAAATGCAAACAAAAAGTTCAAAATAATTAGTTGACAAGTTATTTGACATGTTAGAAACTTCAAAAGTTGGAACATTGGACAATAAAATTAAAATATTAAAATCAGAAATTTAATATGAAAATCAGCCATCTAATATGTCTTACCTCACATTGGCCCACCAATCATCATCGAGGATCTTTTGTTTGATGCTCTTTCCTTGAGTAGAACTTGCATTAGGCCATCTAGTCCACTCAGCATTGACCATCATCAGTTGTAGAGGCTCATGCACCTCAAGCATCCTCTCCAATAGGATGAAGTAGGTGGCATATCTACATTTATTAATTCAATGATTCATTAAAAAATAAAAATTTAAAACAAAATCAGATTATGAATACAAATTGAAAGTGAAACAAAATGAAGTAAATGGCATACCTTGTATCAACAGGTTTGAGAAACTCCTTTGAAAATGTCCTGAAAAGAGCAAGTGAGGTGTGGTGGTTGCAAATGAACATTTGAATTTCTCTAGCTTCTGCCACCGTTTTCTTCACCCAATCCATCTTCCCTATGTCTTTCAATGCATTGTTCAATGCATGAACACAACATGGGGTCCAAAATATATGCCTGTAAGTACCCTCCACCATCAATCCAGCCGATTTGCACACACGTGCTGAATCGGTGATCACCTGCACCACATTTGCAGCCCCAACCTCCTCTATGGCATCTCTCAAAATGGAAAATTGGAAGTCAGCATCCTTACGTTTCCCTGAACAATCTACGGCTCGAAGAAAATAAGAACCAGCAGGGCATGTGACTATGACATTGATGAGTGGCCGACGTCTACAATCAGTCCACCCATCCATCACTATAGAGCACCCCGTCCTCATGCATGTTTGCCTCATCTCCTCCATTAACACATTAACTTTGGAGTACTCTTTGTCTAGGAGGGTGGTGCGTAGCTTATGATCTCCAGGGGGTACAAATGAAGGACCAACGGTGACTAAGTCTTTCACCATTTGTTTGAAATAAGAGGAACGGGCCACATGAAATGGAATGGCATGGGCAAAAAAGAATTTGGCAATGGAGGATTCACAGGTTTCTCGTGTTTGGTTTTGAAACATGGACTCAACTGAGGCTCCCTTATCACCACCAATCACCTTCCTCTTTCCTCTTAAGATAATAGTACTACCAACTGTGGAAGGACTAGGAGTAGGAGTAGGCATAGACGATTGTGAACTTGGGAAAGAAGGAGACCCAGTTTGAACCCCACCATCACACTCCATTTGAATTGTTTGACACTCTATAAATAGTGCATCTGTCAATGCAGGACACTTTCTAACTCCATGGCCCACCTCACCCAAAAAATGAGACTTAACTCTAGTGTAGCTGCCCCTAAACTCCTTTTCACAAACATGGCACAACCAAACCCTACTCCCCCTGAATTTTTTTGTCTTTCACCCATGGCTGTCACAAATTGAAGGAATGGTTTTTTTTTGTCTATTGGGTGTTTGGCATAGTCCTTCATAGTTTTGGAATTGGTTGATGAATGATGGTGTTGGGTAGGGGTTATTTGCTCTCTAGTTTGCCTTCTAACTTGCATTTCAACTTCACTATCACTCCCACCTTCACTGTTGCTCATGTTTTTTGTTTTTAGAATGCAAGTGTTGACTGAAAATGAAAAAAATAAAAAAAATCAGACTATGCATACTTCATATTTTGCAAAAAAAATGAAAAAAAAAGAATGGTGAAAGAAAATGCATACCTTTTTGATGGATTTGCACTCCCAACAACACTCTTTCAACCTCCTCTCCTCTTTCAAACAGCTGCTCCTTCTCCTTCAATGGCTGCAATTTTTTTTCTTCTCAAACCCTTGGCTCTCTACACAAACAAAATGAAAATAATGAACTTTTAGAGGCCTCCTTTCATTCTTAAGAGAGCAAAACATGGTGGGGCCCACGCATGCCACATAAGCAAGGCTTTATTTTTAA